>PVJI01003688.1:0-120026 GCA_004026765.1 Micronycteris hirsuta | reverse complement strand
TTCTTACCCCCCACCCCCTTACCCCTACCTTTCCCCACCCTTTAGTTTTGTCCATAGGTCATACACATAAGTCCTTCTGCTCCTGCACTTCCTATACTATTCTTAACCTCCCCCTGTCTGTTGTCTACCTCCCATTTATGCTACTTGTTCTGTGCCCCGTTCCCACCCTCTCCCCCTACCACTCCCCTGTTGATATTCCTCCATACCTTATATAATTCCCTTTAACATTTCATACAGTAAAGGCTGGGTGGTGATGAACTTCTTGAACTTGACCTTATCTGAGAAGCACTTTATCTGCCCTCCCATTCTAAATGAAAACTTTGCTGGATAGAGTATTCTTGGATGTAGGTCCTTGCCTTTCATGACTTGGAACACTTCTCTCCAGCCCCTTCTTGCCTGCAAGATCTCCTTTGAGAAATCAGCTGACAGTCTTATGGGGATTCCTTTGTAGGTAACTGTCTCCTTTTCTCTTGCTGCTTCTAGGATCCTTTCCTTATTTTTGATGTTGGGTAATGTAATTATGATGTGTCTTGGTGTGTTCCTCTTTGGGTCCAACTTCTTTGGGACTCTCTGAGCTTCCTGGACTTCCCGAAAGTCTATATCCTTCACCAGCTTCGGGAAATTCTCCATCATTATGTGTTCAAGTAAGTTTTCAATTCCTTGGATTTCTTCTCCTTCTGGCAGCCCTATGATCCGTATGTTGGGCCGTTTACAGATATCCTGGAGGTTTCTGAGCCCCTCCTCCATTTTTTGAATTCTTGTTTCTTCATTCTTTTCTGGTTGGATGTTTTTTTCTTTCTGCTGGTCCACTCTTGATTTGAGCCCCAGTTTCCTTCTTATCCCTTTTGGTTTCCTGCAGATCTCTCCTCATTTGTTCAAGAAATTTTGATAATTTTTCGTCGAATTCTGTGAGCATCCTGATTACTAGGGTTTTGAACTGTGCATCTGATAGGTTGGCTATCTAGGTCGGTTAGCTCTGGAGCTTTGATCTGTTCCTTTCTTTGGGCCATTTTTTTTCCCCTCGTTGAGCCTGTTACTATAAGCGGGGTGGAGCCTTGGGGTTCACCTGGGCCGGGAAACTCCTGGTAGTTGTGCTGTGACGTAACCTGTGGGGGCGTGACCTGAGAGCACAATGGCGCCTGCTCCGCTCTCCACACCCACACCGCCTCCTGCAAGCAATTCGAGCCTCTCTGCGCTGGCTCCGGGGGTCGCTCTGCGTCGGTGGACAGGCTGCACAGCTCCAATCCCCCGTGGGTCTCCCCAGCGAACTCTCCTATGAGGTCGGGAGTTCCTCCCGCCGCGGACTCCACCCCCACAGGTGCTCTCAATCTGTGGGGATGTGTTGTGCCCTGCTTTCTCTGCCGGTCTGTCTGCCCGCGAATGCGGACCTGCCTGGTCCACCAGACTCAGCCCTGCTGGGTCCAGATGAGCCGGGCGCTGGCTGCACTTCGGTTAGGCACCCCCGTCTGGGTGTGCTGCAGCCCCGCGGGAACCGCCCCTCCAACCGCGGTCCTGCTGTCTGCTCACCAGCTCACCGCAGGGTCGCCGAGCGCTCTCCCTCCGCCCTGCTCCTCCCGGCTCACCAGACTGGATGAATGTATCTTCCTTAATTCCTTGGTTGTTGGACTTCCTCTCAATTTGATTTTCTGTCAGATCTGGCTGTTTTTGGTTGTGTAAATTTCGGATTTTTTCCTTGTTTGGTTGTGCGAGGCGGCACGGCGCCTTCACCTATGCCGCCATCTTAGGAAGTCCCTGACACTGTTAAACATTTGAGGATTCCAGTAAAGATTCTGGGCACATGTTCTTTCAGTTAGTTGTTCCGAAGCGTTCTGGGCTGAGCCTGCTGCTCCTGGTGGGGACAGACTTTGCTGCCATGCATTTAGGGTTCTAGGAGCTGTGTGCTCAAGCGCAGGCCTATCTGTCATCTCCAGGGGGTGGTCGGGGCCTCGGCGGGCTCTTTAGGGGTGAAAGATGTCAGTGCAGACAGTTCTGTTTTGGGGCAGCATCACTTACCTGCTGGGCTGCCCTCTTGTCCCTGAGGCAGCCTGGGCCTCATAAAAGTAATCTGTGTTTGTCTCTGGTGGCCACTGAAAGAAACGAAGAAGTAGACTCCCAGCACCGAGAAAAGTCGAGATAGCTGAGACTCAGCCATAAGCTCGAGGCAGAAAATGGAGAGGGGACTACAGTTAGCTGGTGCCTGGGCACCTGGGGGAGGAAGGCCAGTGCCCTGAGGGATGGGCAGATTCTGTGGGGAACATGGACCACACTAGGCCTCCAGGCCAGGCGAGGAGGGGCGGGGACAGTGTGACAGCCTCATAGCAATGAACGGCTCCCTTGCCTGTCCTGTCTCACTGGGCCTCCACGACCTTGCAGAAAGGGACACTGGCACTCAGGGAGGTTCAGTGACCTGCCGAGGGTCACAGCCTCTCGAATTTGCCCCACCATCAGCTGTTTCTCAAGTGGCAAACCCGTGAAGGCAGGTCAGGTTGGGGGTCGGCGAGGCTTGCCCCCTGGACACTCAGGCCATCAGCACGAGGACTGCCTGGTGCCCAGGGAAGCACAGGGCCTTGGGGCCTCACAGCCTCCTCTGCCTGCGCTGGGCTGGCCAGCAGCCTGACCCTGCTTCCTGTCGCCCTTCAGTTTGAAGGGCAGGAGATCTCACTGGACCCGCGCATGGGCATCTTCATCACCATGAACCCCGGCTACGCGGGCCGCACGGAGCTGCCTGAGTCGGTGAAGGCGCTCTTCCGGCCAGTGGTGGTGATCGTGCCGGACCTGGGGCAGATCTGCGAGATCATGCTCTTCTCCGAGGGCTTCCTCCAGGCCAAGGTGAGTGTGCCCCTCCCCCTCACTTCCCCACTCTGTGCTGCCCCTCACACTGGGCAGTGGGTGTCTCATTCTGGGGGGCCTTATTGCTCTCCTCCCTCTCTCTCTTTATAAAATTATAACTTTTATTCTGTGATAATTTGACTCATGAGAAGTGGAGACAACAGAGTCCCACACACCCCTCCCCCAGTTCCCCTCAGAGATGATGCCTCATGTCTCACGCTGAAGCTTGCCGCCATCAAAATCGGGGGACTGTGGTGGGCACATGCTGTCCCCGAGGCATGGACTTGATTGGGACACCCCAGGGCTTACCTTCTGTCTGGGGTATGTGTGTAGTTCCGTGCCATTTTATCACGTGTAGAGTGACCAGAGCCGTAATCAGGGTGTGGGACTGTCCCCATGTTACCCTCCGTGTTAGCAGTCACACCCATCCCAGCCATAACTCCTGGCAGTGGCCAGTCACTCTGTGTCACTATAGTTGTCACTTCGAAGGTGTCTGTACACAAATCACACTGTATATAACCCTCGGAGGTGGGCTTCTTTCACTCAGCCTTATGCCTTTAAGGATATGTGGCTTTAAATGTGTGTGTGTGTGTGTGTGTGTGTGTGTGTGTGTGTAGTCTTTTATCATCGTTTAAAATATGTATAAAATATGCACAAACTTTTTTTCCAGGAGGTTCTGGTAAAGGCACAAAATAGCAAATACCTTTAACATAAAGGATTGTTAGGTTGCTTTCCTGCATTTTTTAAAGGCTCTCACTGCCTGTTACGTTGTCCAGGTTCTGAGCACAGTGGTGACATCTGTAGGTCTTGCTCCTTGTGAGCCAGCTCCCTGTGCAGCCTGGGGGACAGGCAGCTTTGAGTCCTTGGTGTAGACAAGGTTGCTGAGTCGTCCTCAGAAATGGGTACAGGAGAAGCTTTCGTAATACATTCAGGTGGAAATAAATAGCACGTGCATTTTTGGAGTGTGACGGCCATGGTTCAAAGCTCTGGCTGGGTCTAGCCTTTAAAGTGAGGCAGTGGAGACTTTCCTCTGCTCTCAGGGACAGTCATCAAACTTGGGTACAGCTGGCGTTCTTTTAAATTCACTCCTAGTTTGTCACAGGCAAAAAAGCCAAGGCCCATGCTAGTGCTGCCGTTAGCGGCAACATCTGTTTGTAGAGCAGCTTCATCTGAACACCTTTGGTCACTTTCTTTCTTTATTTCTCATTACCTTTTATCCTGAAGACGCTGGCCAAGAAGATGACCGTTCTGTACAAGCTGGCGCGGGAGCAGCTCTCCAAGCAGCACCACTATGACTTTGGGCTCCGAGCCCTGAAGTCGGTGCTGGTCATGGCCGGGGAGCTGAAGAGAGGGTCTTCGGAACTTAAAGAGGTGGGGGCTGCGTGTGTGTTGTTGGTGCCGCACGGAGGTGACGGGCGCGGTACAGCACTTGATGGAGTGTTTTAGTCTCAGCTGCCATTTCATTCGCTTGTCTGGCCTTACTTTGGTCTGTTTTCTTCTAATTTGACTTCTTACTGGAAGTCAAGTTCAGTATCTTCACAGAACCAGTTGGCGGTGCTTCAGTGATGGTAGTCAATCCATCATCGCAGGATGGGGGGCGGTGCAGGGCTGCAGTAGACACAGTTCTCACGAACGCACGGACACAGCTTTTCTCCCCCCGCGAGAAAAGCGAGAGATACGATTGTGCTGCTTCTACACAGGAGTGACGTGGCAGCGCACTCAGTCAGCGCCGCAACTGCGTTTCTCTAGAGGCTGTGCTTGCATTCCGTTTTTTATGTAACATTATGTAACTCTGTGTTTTGTGAGAGGATTTCTAGGCCAGCCCCTGGCCTGTGTTTTGTTCCGTCCAGGATGTGGTGCTGATGAGGGCACTTCGGGACATGAACCTGCCCAAGTTCGTCTTTGAAGACGTCCCTCTTTTCTTGGGTTTGATCTCCGATCTGTTTCCCGGGCTAGACTGCCCGCGCGTCCGCTACCCCCATTTCAATGATGCCGTCGAGCACGTGCTCGAGGAGAATGGCTTCATCGTTCTACCTGTCCAGGTAAGCGTGCTGAAACTGAGAGTTTGCCGCCTTCCGTGTCCTTTCCATCTTTGCCAGTTATTTTTAAAAACATTGTGACAAAGTACAAGTGACATAAAATTTACCGTCTCAACCATTTTTCAGGGTATGATTCAGTAGCATTAAGCATGCTCACATTGCTGTGCGACCGTCCCCACCGTCCGTCCCCAGAACAGTTTCATCTTTCCAGACTGAGACTCTGTCCCATTAAACGCTGGCTCCCCCCGTGTCCTTCACCTGCTCAGGGAACCCCCACTCTGCTCGCTCCCCAAATCTGGCCCCTCGCAGTGCTTCATGTAAGAGCAGTCGTGCCACCTGTGTCCCTCTGCGCCTGGCATATCTCACTCAGCGAGTCCGGAAGGCTCGTTCGTGTTATAGCAGGGTGAGCATTTCCTTCCTCACTAAGGCTGGACAGTCCTCCATCGTGTGGTTGGCCCGCCTTCCAGCTGTGGTTGTGTTGTTTTGCATAATGTGATCAGGTAATGTAAGCATTTTGTTTTGGGGCCCAACCTTCTACTGTTCTCTCTCCAGCCCACTGTTTCCCCTCCCCCAGGGTCACACTTACCAAAAAACGAACTTAGACACGGCTGCTAGGATTCTGATCATCTGAAGCCTGGAAAGTTGTCTGTGTCGTTGTGAAGCCGACGTTATTGCTGAGAGCACAGATGCCCCGAGCTGCAGGCCCGGGCGGCTGTCTCTGGTTGGGCGCCTCGGGGCACTGGGCTGCTTGGAGGCCTCGGGCCTGGGCAGTGGCCCTAGACACAGGTCAGGGAGCTCTCTGCACTGCCCCCGCCTTGACGCTTTCCTCTGGAGGTGGTTGTTTAAAAAGATGCGTGTTCTGGTGAGAATGTACAGTGGCGCAGCCAGTGTGGGAAATAGTCTGGTGGCTTCTCACAAAGTTCACCCTGGAGCTACCACATGCCCCAGTGGTCCCACTCCTGGGGATCTACCCCGGAGAAGTGAGAAGTTATGCCCACACAAAAGCTTGTACGTGGATATGGATGGCAGCATCATTTATAAGAGTCAGAAAATGGAAACAATGCAGATGTCCATGGAAGGGTGAATAGGATAAACCAAATGCGGTGTATCCGCCTGGTGGACTGTGACTCAGCCACAAAAAGGAACGGAGCACCGACACCTGCTACAGTGTGGGTGAAGGGTCACGTATCTCTTGTGTGAGTCCGTTGATATCACTCCACGCGCCTGTAGAGACAGAAAGTGGATGAGCAGGTGCCCGGCCGGAGGAGGCGGGCTTGGGAGAGATGAGTAATGAGTGCAGGGCTTTTTGTGGGGAGAGGGGTGATGAGCATGTAGTGAAATTGAGCAGAGCCTTCGGGCGTACTGAAGAGCGTCGATTTGTCCACTTTTAAAGGATGAATTGTATAGGAGGTGAATTATAGCTCGGTGAAGCTGTTTTAAAAAAAAAGTTTTGAACCCAGCTGTGTGTTTTGTCCCACAGGTGGATAAAGTTGTGCAGATGTACGAGACCATGCTGACCCGCCACACGACCATGGTGGTGGGGCCCACGGGCGGGGGCAAGTCCGTGGTCATTAATGCTCTGTGCCAGGCCCAGACCAAGTGAGTATGACCCCCGTAGGGTGGGTGCTGGGTGGCCTTATGGTCCGGTTGGTGGCAGCGTTCCCTGTCTCTCATTGCTTTCTGACTGCCTGGGAGGTTCAGTTCATCCCAAACACCCCTTCACACTTGTTGCATCGTTACTTGTTTCATGGCTGGTGTATTGCACATGTTGTAAAGGCAAGATGGTGACTTGTGCATCAGGCTGAAGGGAATGAGTATCTCCCAGACTGTCTCACGAGGGTGTTTGGAAAGTTAACTTAAGTTGTGCTTTCTTGGTGTTCAGGACTCCTACTCTTACACAGCACTTCCAATAGCAGCATGACCAGAGATAGCATCCCCTCTCTCGATGTCTCATCCCCACCAGCCCTGCCAGAGTCGTGCTGCTCCACGCAAAGGGACCTCATACACTGAGTCACAGAGACCTGTAGTGACAATGCCCTTCTAGGGAACATAGGCTTTCTGGCTCCTCACTTTTCTCCTGAGCAATAACAAGATTCTAGGAAGTCTGCAATGCATGCTAATATTTTAGCAAAACTCAAATCAAGCCTTGTGAGCTTTGGGACTTGAACATTTCCAGACAGTCTGTAAGACCTAGTGAGTGACGGTCACTTCTTATTGCTTGTGTTTCTCACGAGAGATCCAGTGGACAGCTGCTTCTGGGTTTGAAGTGGGTCTTGCCATTGCTGTCTTGTGCTCTGTGCTTTAGCTAATTTCTTGTTAGATGCCGTACAGGGTACTCACGTGTGTGTGTGCTCACGTGTGTGCACTGCTGTTGTTTTATTGTTGTGTTTCGTTAGTTACGAACTATGGTTTGCGGGAACTTCAGTTTTCTGTAGATGAGCTAATCCCATAGCATTGTAGGAATTCCCAGGCATTTTAGTGGGAAGCACCCTGACCCACGTGATTTATGAAGTCAGTGCGGAGCAGCTGTCATCCTGTAAACAAGAAGGATTAAATGTTAGGATGCTGTCCTGATGACTGACTTCTCTCCCATACCCCAGTTATGAAACATTTATATAGCTGGTCATGTGCATGAATATGGAATAGACGTGAATTGGAACATACATGAAAGTTAGCTTCTCCTTGTTCTCCAGAGGCAAAGCCGAGCTGTTGGGGCCGTGGTTGCAGTGAAGGGTGGTTCTCTGCAGCAAGTGGGAAGCCCAGGGGAGAGTCTGTGTGGATTGCATCTTAAATGTTGCATAAGATCCAAAACATCTGGTCCCTCACACGGCGGCCTAGGTGGTTCTCCTGGCGCATTCAGTCCTCCTGAAGCCTCTCCTTTGACTTAGGCTTGGGCTGACAACAAAGCTGTATGTCCTGAACCCTAAAGCTGTGAGTGTCATTGAGCTCTATGGCATCCTGGACCCCACCACGCGAGACTGGACAGATGGGGTGCTGTCTAACATCTTCAGGGAGATCAACAAGCCAACAGACAAGAAGGAGCGGAAGTGAGTATCTGTGTGACTAGGGAAGAGAGCCTGCGTTGTTTCAGGTAAATCAGCTAAGCAGCATGAGTAAGCAGATGGTGGGACCTTGCGCTCTGCTCACGAAGCGTCCAGCGCTGTCTCGGGTCTATATGTATTGTCTCAGTCAGTCTCCTAAACTGCGAGTGTCCCCAGCTCGCCACAGGGGACACAGATCTAGGGGAGGTAAGGGACCTGCGCCAAGGGCAAGGATCAGAACTTGGGCTGTCTGAGCCTCGGCTCTTGAACACAGCCACCAGGCCAGGCTGCCTGGGTGGCATGGAAGTCAAGGGAAGGCAGTGAAGTGTCATGGAAAGTTCTGGAATACCCTTCCAAGCTGCACTTTCTCACCAGTAGAAGCAGTTGATGACAATCATCTTGCTCACGTCACTGCGTGCTGTGCCGGTGAGGGTGTTGCGAAGCCGAGAGCAAGAATGCTTTGTTGGCACATCAGGTCCAAACCTTTCCCTGGTGTTAGTTGTTCTGGTGACACCTCTCAAGTAAACTCAGGGATGATCCTGATTTTATGTTCTCCAATCCCGTTAATAAAAATAGCCTGAAATAAAAGCCTAACTTTCAGGTAATGACTTGTGGAACAACCTCTTTTTAGTGATTCTCCCCCAATTCCGGATCAGCCTAGGATCTGACACTGGACTCAGTGTCTGTCTTTTTGGTGTCCTCTAATTTCCAGAAGTTCCCCAGGTTTCCTTTGACTTCTTTCTTGATGTTCTAGGAGATTCCATGCCAGCTGCTGTACGGAAAGCTCTCGGTTGGGGCTTGTGGGGTGCACATTCATGGTTGGATCAGACTGTGCACCTGTCAAGGGTCTCATGGCACTGGTGTGGTATCCTCGTGTCTCATCAGAACCACCATTATTGGTGGTTTTCACTTTGGTCAGTAGGTTGAGGTGGTGTCAGTTTCACTGTGCAGTGGATATGCAGCCTGGGAGGAGATAACCTAAAACTGTGGAAGTAGCTCTTTCCTCCTCTCACCATCCCCTGGTGGCTTCAGCATCTGTCAGTGGTAGCCTGGGTCTAGTCTCCCCACGAGGACTATAAAATGGAGGCTTTCTGTTGGGACAGTTGGCGAAATTTGAATATGGCCTGGACATTAGATAATAGTGTTCTACTGTTGCTGAGTTTTCCTGATTTGATGATTGTTCTCTGGTTATATAAGAGAAGGTGCTTGTTCTTAGTAAGTGCTCTCATGCGATTCGTAGAGACACAGAGAGAGAGAACAGGAGAGCAGAGCACAGATATGACCAAAAAAATGAAGAATTGGAGAATCTGGTTGAAGGGTATCTGGGAGTTATTTGTACCATTCTATTCTTATAACTCGTAGTTTGAAATTATTTAAAATAAAAAAGTAAAGAGTACTGGAAGAAAATGAACCAAAAGGTTAATGCTGGAAAAAAAAAATCCAGCAAGTCATACCAGCGAATTAAATGGAAGCAGTATCCAATCACCATTCCAACACAATAGAAGGATAGAGCCTGTCCTTTGGGGGTGGGCTTTGCTGTGATGTTACCCATCATGGCCGGGGAATGGAAGTGTCACATAGCTCAGGCAGCTGAGGAGCCCGAGCAGACCTGCTGCTGGGATGGTGCTGTGCACAGCTGGGCTTGTAGACGCAGGTGCTCCCGGGCGCCCAGCAGGTGGCACCATTGAGGGAAAGGGGCCAAGGCACAGGGTGTGTTAGCTTCCACAGGACCTCATGTTGAAGGACCATAAACCGGGAGGGTTCAAACCACAGAAGGGGGCTCTTCCTGGTTCCAGAGGCCAGGGGTCTGAAGACGGGGTTGAATGCCCTCTGAAAGGTTTAGGGGAAGCCCTGCCTTGCCTGGTGGCCTGGGGCCCCTGGCGCACCTTGGCTTACAGCCACATCACTCCAGTCTCTGCCTTTATCTTTACATAGCTGTCCCCTCTATAGGGACACCCATCACTGGATTAGGCACCCTCTGGACAATCTCATCTCAAGATCCTTTACTTAGTTACACCTGCGAACCAACAAGGTTCTGGATGGATACATCTTTTGGGGGGCCACCCTTCAACCCGGTACACATGGGTATATTAAATACTTCCCTTTCTCTTCATTTTACCATAAAAGAACTAGGTGTCATAATCAATGACAGAGAACAATTGATGTGCAGTGTCAGATTTAAAAGAATGAGGTGTTACAGAATAGTCACGGGGATGTAAAATACAGCACAGTGAATATAGTCAATAATGTGTAATAGCTGTGTCTAGAGCCAGGTGGGTGCTGGACTTTCATGGCGGTCACTTTGTGAATTACATAAATGTGTAACTACCATGCTGTACACCTGAAACTAGTATAAGTAATAATCGGCTTCAACTATAATTGAAAAAAAGAAAAGAATGAGGTTGACTGTGACACCAAGGGGCATCGGCATATGTCCCCAGGCAGGAATGCTGGTCTGTGTTGTCAGACCTTCCAGTTGCCTGATTCTTAAAAGTTGGTGATTAACTCAAATAGTTTTTTGTGGGGATTCTTTCCACACGTGTGTAAACACACATGTTCCGGAATTTATGTGTTTTGAGCACAGCTCCGTGTGATTCCCGTGTGGGCAAGTGTGGATCATGTCTGTGGAATGGGAACTCTCTAATGGGAATTTGGCAAAAATGTATCTTAAGAGATTCTGGCTTGCTGAGCCCTGTTTAATGTATACCCTGGTCCTGTCTGCCACCGGACCTGAATTTACATCCTAATGCTCTGCTAATGAGTAAACCTATCCCTGTTCTGCTTAATCCCATGAATAATCAATCCAATGTTAATATGTCCTAAAGTCTCTAATAAAAACCCCGGCTAAGCTACCCACGAGGTCTTTTCCCAAGATGGAGGTGGAGGGAAAGGTCCGTGGCTGTCGGATTCTCATCTCCAAGCGTGTCTCTGGGTAAGATTGATTCACGCATCAGGGTATGGTCCCCCAAAGGATTTTGCTGGTACGAAATCCCAGCGTCAGTTTTTATGTATTTTTTCCCTTTTTATCTTATGGGTCAAACCTCGGGACCTAGTAGAGTGTCTCAGGGCCAGGCTGGGCAGCCCTGGGGAAGACGGGTAACGGATGGGGTGCTACCCTGAGTTCCCCAGCTGGAAGCGGCCCTGCAGCTGTGGCTCTTTTCTCCGGTCACTGCAGGTACATTTTGTTTGATGGCGACGTGGACGCTCTGTGGGTGGAGAATATGAACTCCGTGATGGATGACAATAAGCTGTTGACCTTGGCCAATGGCGAGCGCATTCGGCTGCAAGCGCACTGCGCTCTGCTATTTGAGGCAAGTCACAGAAAAGGAATTTTGAACAAACATCTTTCTTTCAGTTAAAAGTTTAAATGTTCATTAAAGTAGGAATCAATATAGGTGATTATGGAAAACCCAAACGGTGGAGAAAAGTTTACGATGAGTCCAACCCTTGATTCCCTGTCTTCCCCTCATCCCTCCTTGCTGTGCCCCAGAGCTCGCTACTCTTCACTCTGCCTCCCTGGCATCTTTGCGTGACACGCCCAGCAAGCTGTCCCTTCCTTCATCCAGTCTGGGTGCCGTCTGTTGACTGATGCCATTGGTCTGCCTCCCGTCCTCAAAATTTGACGTTGCTAAGTCAGTTAAACCAGGAAACAGTACTAATATTATTATGAACATGGACATCTTTACTATAGAGCCAACTAGCACACTGTGATTCCATTTGCTTTCTTTTAGAGCCTTTTATTTTGGCCTGGAGTTTGCAATTGCCTTGCTTTTTTCCATCACACCATTTACTTTTGTCTTCTCTTTGCTTTTTTGAACTTTCTGTCGTACCCTCTGCACCCGTCCTGCAGCTGTGGGCCTGAGACTCGCTGTCACACTAGCTAGGCATGGGCGCTGTTCTCACCGGGCCTGCAAAGTGTGTCTGTGCCCGTGTGGCTGTGCCTGTCGGCGCCCCATTGGCTGACTGGCGGCATCTGTTCCTCAGGGAGAGGGAGGGGTGTGTGTTCATGCTGCTGCTTCGGGAACATCCACACTAATTTTTACACCACCTAGTCCCAGCTATGTTAAAAAAAACACGAGAGAAAAGAGATTAAAAGATAAACACCTCATAACAATGTTCGTTTCTCTGTGGTAGGATTTTGGATAGCTTATTTTCCTCTTTGTACTTTTTAATTTTTGTCAGATGTTCTACAGCCTATTAATTTTCACATTAATTTTATAGTAATAGAAAACTTTAAAACGCGCTACATCAGAGATGTGTAGTTTTCCCCTGATAAGCCCAAGTGTTCAATTAGAAGCCTCACGAGAGCCATGCTAATCTGAGTGACTTAGGTTCTATGCAATTGTGAAAACTCGCACAAGCAAAGACTTTTGAATATGTAGTCCAGTTGTTTACAGCTGCAGAGAGGAATGATTTTCTTTTTTTCTCCAGGTTGGAGATTTACAGTATGCCTCCCCCGCAACTGTGTCTCGATGTGGAATGGTTTACGTGGATCCTAAAAACTTGAAATATCAGCCGTACTGGAAAAAATGGGTTAATCAAATACAAAACAAGGTGAACTTATTTCTAAAATGAATTTACAGTTATTAGCATTTGTGGGTAGTTGGATAAACATAACCCAGATGGATGTTTGTAGTTGAAGGCCATGACCTTGACCTTGACCTGTCATGATCTTGAGCACTTAATGTTATCAGTAAACTGGACAAAAACGTGGAAGACACGTTTACGGGATTTCTGGATGACTTGCAGCCAGTGAGAGAGCTAACAGTTTGGTACTCTAGATGAGGGCTGACACACCTTCCCCGTAAAGGGGTGCAGAGAAAAGATTCCAGACTTGATGGGTCCTGGGGTTTCTTTTGTATCTACTCAACTCTGCCATGGGGGCATGAACACAGCTAGGCGCAGGAATGGGCACAGCTGTGCACCAGTGAAACTTCATGTACAAAAACTGCTGGCAGGCCCGACTTGCCTCATTGTTTATAGGGACAGCCCCGGTCCAGCCAACCTGGCTTTGCAGAGACTTGCCTCTAGGAGATGCCCAGCTCCTCCTCTTTTGCTCAATTGGGTGACATCAGCATGTGAAGGACCTAGCTTGTTAAGCATGGAAGTCTGATGATTTCATTTTACCTCAAACCATGTGACGTGTCACATGGCTGCTCCGAAATGTGTCTTGTCTTAGCAGTAGGCTTCGTTGAAAGGTACAGAGGTAGATGGGACAATTATGTGAAGGTTGTGGCTTGACCATACCCGGGATGCCGTGACTACATGTCAGAGGGACATGGGTGTGTCTGTAGCAGGCCCATGAGCCCGGGAAACACAATGGGACCCCTGGAGGCGGTTGTATGGGAAAGAGCCATCAGGGGACCCTGCCAGCCCTGCGGCCATCAGTGCCTCTGCTGGGAGAGGGGCTCTACACCGGCTTCAACTCAGATAAAGGGCCCTGAAAACACCTTGGAATTCGGCCTTCTGTAGGTGGACCAGGGCGACTTGCAGAATCTCTTTGACAAGTACGTGCCCATTCTCATTGACATGATCGTGGAGGGTCTGGTGGATGGAAGGCAGGGAGAGAAGCTGAAGACAATAGTTCCTCAGACAGACCTGAATATGGTGAGAAACGGGCCTGTTAGCCAAGAGAATTTTCTCCCTGGGTGGGTGGGTGGGGGCAACAAAGATGCCTGGTGGGTAAGTGTAACGTCGCAGGCTGTGAGGGGAAGACACAGTATTTCTTGTGTGACCCTGTGCAAGATACACTCCATCTGTCTGAACTAGTGGGGCAGGCCATGCGTTCCCATCACTCTGGGACTGGGATCCCAGGACTTAGGACCAGAGCTGATGCTGGGTGTGTGTGGGCGAGGTGTGAGAGGCTACAGGAGCTGACCCGGGCATTTCCCTGTGAACCAGGTGACCCAACTAACCAGGATGTTGGACGCCCTCCTGGAAGGAGAGATAGAGGACCCCGACCTCCTGGAGTGCTACTTCCTGGAGGCCCTGTGCTGCTCTCTGGGCGCTGCCCTGCTGGATGAGGGCAGGATCAGATTTGACGAGTGTGTCAAACGCCTCGCCTCTCTGCCGTCTGCTGAGACGGATGGAGTTTGGGCCAAACCTGGGGAACTGCCAGGTGGGAACCGAGTGTTACCTGTTTTCCTGCTCAGAATACTTTAGGTTTGGTTTTCAGAGGAAGCAACCTTGACTTTGCTTTTCCTATGTAAGTGTGTGGGCTTTCAGCATGTTTGCTTCTCTGGAGGAATGGGCAGTGGTCAGAGCACCAGGTGGTACCCTTAGGAGAAGTTCCAGTGCATGACCTGCTAGAGCAGAAGCTCAACCCCTTTGTGTGACCTTTCTTGAGGAGCCTAACTTCCCCCACCAGCTTAGGCATGTGTGGCGTGGCAGCCCATGTTGGGGAGAGGTGCATGAGGGAACTTTTCTTAAAGCTGGGTTTGCATAGCACCCCTGCTATGCAACAACAGTGTGGTACAGAATGTGTGGGTGCAGGGATGGGCCGAGGCTCCCCACGCTCCCTGTCGCACCTGGTGAGATGCCTTCATGGGGTGCCTGCTGCACCTGTCTGCTGCCCATAGCAGAGCTCAGCACTAAGAGTTGAAACTGCCTGTTTACTTGTCTCTTTCTCCCACCACCCAGCCCACCAACAACTAAGCGTAGGGACCAGAGCTGTCTGCCCGCTGCTATGTGCCCAGGGAAGGGTTCAGTGAGCCTCTCTCCAGCGGGCAGGCAGTGGGCCTTCACACCACTCAGTGTGGCTCTGCTGGGGAGTGAGCGGTGTCGGTCCAGGGCGTGCAAGGAGCATCTCTGGGGAGCGAGGGAGTTTGAGGTCCTCAGTGCGGCTGCTGTCCAGGGAACGAGAAGCATGAGTTGGCTGCAGATGCGTGCAGGGCTGATGGTGTGTTTCCACATCTGTGATCGAAGTGCAGTGAACCATTGTCTTCTGCAGGTCAGCTCCCGACCTTGTACGACTTTCATTTTGATCCTGCCCGGAAGAAATGGATCCCGTGGAACGCTTTAGTTCCCGAGTACGTTCACTCCCGTGAGAGGAAGTTTATTGACATCCTGGGTAAGTGGGGACCGAGCCTTTGTTCCTGGGTTTGAGAGTGTGTGGCTCTCATTCCGTGAGGAAAAGACGGAGACCCGTGGTCTCTCTGGCACTCGGGGTCCCACCAGACGGCAGTTGGGAGAAACAGGAGAGTGAGACATGGGCCTTGCCAAGAGGGTGGTGCTTTGGACTTCCTTTAGGGCCCCTGGCTCCGAGCTTCTTCACGTGTCTGTGACTCACTCTTCCCCAGCAGACCTGCAGGCAGGTCTTGACAGGTGGGCAGGGTGGTGGTGGGGGGGGAGGGGTGCAGTGAGTTGGGTGCTGCTCCGATTCCCCTCCCATTGCTCTCTGGGTGTGGGAGGGAGGAACAAGAGGAGAGGACAGGGCGGTGCTTTGACTGGCCGCTGCCCCGCTGCCCGCTGCCCTGAGGAGCCCTGTTCCACAGCTGCGTGTTTCCCTACGAGCCACATTCAAGTGCACTCCCCTGGCTGCTCAGATCACAGAGAGGCTGACAGTTTCCCTCAACCAGGGTCTAGCACTTGCTCACAGAGAGTGAGTTTCTCAGGAAGCAATCAAAATTAAAAATTGCCAGTGTTGGAGCAAGCCAGCCCCAAATTCGAGATTTTATTTTCTCTTCAGAGGCGGTGTTGGGCAGGAGAGCAGAGCCTGAAGATTTGTCAGTGGCATGAGTGGCAGGGAAGCCCCGTTTTTAGTGTCCCGAGTGCAGGTCAGGGTTGGGTGTGGGAAGCAGGGGCAGGCTCTGTACCTGGACTGGGGCGTTGGTTCCACAGCCGGAGGGATGACCAGCCTTGTGAAGTCAGTCCCTTAAAGTGGGGAGATTTTATGGTACGCACGTTATACCTCCATAAAGCTATTAAAAATAATGGTTGGGAAAAGTGAGCTTCTGAGAAGATTTTACCTGGGTCACATGTCAGGTTTTCACTGACACTTTTTATGGGATCTGTGAGTTTCTGCAAAGCTCCATGTCACTGATGCTCACGCGCCGGTGTCTCTGTTGCACCCCTGTGTCTCTGTGACGCCCCTATCCGTGATGTGCTCCACAGTTCACACGGTGGACACCACCCGCCTCACCTGGGTGCTGAAGCAGATGGTGAAGATTAAGCAGCCTGTGCTGTTGGTTGGTGAGTCTGGCACCTCGAAGACAGCCACCACCCAGAACTTCCTCAAAAATCTCAATGAAGAGACTAACGTGAGTCAGCGTTTTACTCTTAACCAGGCCGGAGATGGCAGGGGGTGTCAGCCGGGCTTCTCAGGAGCCTCTTCCAGGGAGGACCGGGCTGGGCTGCCCTTGGGGGGTCACACTCACCCACATCCTGGTACGTGCAAACATGACTTGCTGAGCTTTCAGGATGTCATTGCAGAGGGCACAGGAGGGATGTTCACAGCCAGAGGGAGCCATGGGCTTGTGGAGCCAGGCAGAGGGAAGCAGTGCTCAGAAGTTCCCTCCACAGGGCCCCTTGGCCCGGACTTGGCGCTGATGCTTATGGGCCCAACGAGGCATGTCTGCACATGGTCTCTGTGGGGAGATCACATTCAGCTCCTACGAGTGCAGCTCCTATGCACACGCATTTGGACCCCTTAGCTGGAGGGCGCTGTCTAAAGCGTTGGTTCTCTGGACCAGCAGCATCCCCCGAACACTGGCTTAATCTACCCCAAACCTCCTGAACGGGACACTCTGAAACGGGGCCCATTGTGCTGAGTGGCAGAGCCCACCAGGAGATTCCGATGAGGTGTGAGGACCACGGGTCCAGGGACTCGCACCAGTTGGCTCTGAGTAGCACAGGGAGAGGCCTGGAGCCCCTTCGCACATGAGGACACGGTCCTCACACAGGGACCCGGGGCTCCCTCCCCTTCCTCTCGGCAGTTGGTTTGGAGCTGGAACTAAGGGTGGCCACACTCTCCTGACCCATTTGTAAGACATGGCTGGTGTGATAGGACTTTTGTTTGACTATTGCTTTGTTGTGTTGCAAATGCCTTTGTGCGCTTCATTGCAGTCACACTCACCTGTGAGGCAGCCCAGGCAGTCTTACCTAAACCATCCTGCAGATGTGAAAGATGGGGCTCAGAAAGGCCAAATGACTTTTTGGAAGTTGCCTAGCTAGGAGTGTGTGGAGCCAAGACCCCCAATCCGCGTTGTCCCCAAGGTCACCTGAGGCAGCTCGTTCTTGCCTCCCACTGCCTGCCAAAAGAAAAGAGGAATTCCTGCTCTAGAGCTTAAAAAAGAATGGTGGGCAGACACATTGGTTTCTAAAAAAGTTGACTCAGATACCAGTGAGTTTGTAAAAGAGATGGTAGCTCACGGTCAAACGTTCACTGCTGATACCGGGAGGAAAAGACCAACTTTTGGAGCCGTTTCTGTTTCAGATCGTGTTAATGGTCAGTTTCTCCTCCCGTACCACGTCCCTGGATATCCAGAGAAATTTAGAAGCAAATGTGGAAAAACGAACCAAAGACACTTATGGGCCCCCCATGGGAAAACGCCTCCTGGTGTTCATGGATGACATGAACATGCCAAAGGTAGTGTGAAGCTTCTGGGACAGGGAGGGCGGGAAAGGGCTGGGGCTGCATTTGTGGGCGGTGCCTGCCTGTGAGAGCCCTGCCTGTGCTCCGAGTAATGTCTGCAGGGCACGGGTGATGGGGGGCCAGCCTGGGAGACCATGTTCCTGGGCTGCTCCTCCTACACAGGGGAGCTTTTTCCTTAGTGGTTGTGCTCCGCAGTGTCTGAAAGAGTGAAGCAGGCCACAGGCGGCTTCCGAACCAAGCCCAGCATGTGTTTGAGTGAGTGGTTTCCAAGTGAGGTTCTCCAGTGAAAGCGCTGTTCTCAGCCCGTTTACATGGGAAGCATGAGGGCTGACACTTCCGGGAATCCCTCTGGATTTACTGAGAGGGGAACTTAAGCTCTCCTGACCGGTGTGTTTCTGGGGCCAGAGCCTAAGAGTGACAAAGTTTTCTTAGTACTAGCATTTAAATTTATATCATTTCTATAGAACCATTTTTTCCTGAAAATCTATCTTTCAGAAGGACTGTGTGCAAAGCCAGTATCTATCCATCCATCCATGCATCCATCCATCGCCCATCCGTGCATTCATCATCCATCCATGCGTCATCCATCCATCCATGCATTCATCCTCCATCTGTGCATTCATCCATCCACACACCTGTTTGTCCATCCTTCCAATTAACCTGTATTTATCGAGCATCTCCTAGTGCTGGTGCAGTAATGAGCGAAACGTAGTAGTGCCTGCCCTCGTGGAGCTTACAGGCTGGTGAGGGAGCGAAGTGCAAATGAACATACAAGTGCAGACTTTTGAGAAGCTGGTGTGCAGAGGTATGGCTGGCTCTGCTTTCTGATTGTGACCTTCCTTTCTTCTCTGTGAAAAAACCAAGGTGGATGAATACGGCACGCAGCAGCCCATTGCCTTGCTGAAGCTGCTGTTGGAAAAAGGCTACTTGTATGACCGCGGGAAGGAGCTACACTGTAAAAGCATCCGAGACCTTGGCTTTCTTGCTGCAATGGGAAAAGCTGGGGGCGGCCGCAACGAAGTGGACCTGAGGTTTATTTCACTGTTCAGTGTCTTCCATGTTCCGTTTCCTTCAGAGGAGTCTCTGCATTTAATTTATTTCTCCATGCTGAAAGGCCACACCTCGGTAATTGGTGTCCAACTGACCGGGCCCTGTGTTGGGTGGGATGTCCAAGGGCCGACCTGCTCGTGCAGCGCTGCACACACAGCGCCTGCCACCCATGGTACTTGTAGGGGCCTGAGAAGGTTTTCGTTTCTTTCAAAAGCAGGAGAAAAAACTGAATGTGGCCCAGCCTGAATTATGTTCATCTTTATACCCATGTAGTTATAAAATACAAAAACAACATGTTTTTATGTAGAGAGGGGCCCAGAGACAGAAGTCATGATGGACGGGGGGCCCTGAGTGACAGTGCCCCCTGGAGTCACAGTTGTGAATCAACTAGGGGTTGGGAAGGTGGGGTCGGTTCCCATGTTGCTCCTTGGGCAAGTCCCTTGAGTTGCCCGAGGCACCTTCTCCTGTGGACCCCCCCCCAACCAGGGGTGGGAGAGCGAGGGGGAGAGTGCATGTTAGGTGAGTGTGGCCCCTGCCCAGCACCGAGCAGATGCTGGTTGGGTGCCAGTTGTTGCTGTTGTTATTAAATATTTGGGCCCCGCAAATGAAGCCCATTCATTCAAATAATGACCTTCTGATCCTGGTTTTTTCCTTCTAAAGTGGGGCTCGCACACTCAAAGTCTTCAGGGGCCGGGCAGGAAAGGCAGAGGTGTGGACTGGCCAGGTGGGATCAGCAGACCTGGCTTGTTCATGCCCTACCCTCAGGCATTTGTTTTCAAAATGTGAGGTCAGCATCAGTGAAACCCAGCCTGAGAGCTGGTTCACATCCTGTTGACCTGTGTAATGTGGAAATCCAGGGGACAGAAGCAGGTCAGATGATGAGTTTCTCTTTCAATGTATTTTATCTCCTCTTTAAAAATGATGGTAAAACTCACATAAGATTAGTTACTGTAACCATTTTAAGGTATATAATTAAGTGGCATTTAGTCCCTTCACAGTGGTTTACAGCCTTACCCCTGCTGTTTAGTTCCAGGATGCATTTGTTACCCTAAAAGCAGTCATTCCACGGCCCCCTGTGGCCTCCAGCAGCCACTAGTCTGCCTCCTGTCTCTGGATGTTCCTGACCTGGGTCTTTCCTGGGAATGGAGTCACGCAGCACTCGGCCTCTGTGTCTGGTGTCTCTCGCTCGGCGTTTTCCTCTCAGGGCCCATCCACGTCGCCGCCAGCGCCTGCCACATGGACGAGCTGCAGTTTGCTTCTCTGCTCACCCCAGGGTGGCATCTGAGGGGTGTCCTCCTTTTTCAGGTGTTTCACGAGAGCATCATAGCTGTGAGTGACCGGCTGACACACTGCACTTTGGCACTTTACACAGACATCGTGCAGGACCTGCCTCCCACCCCGTCCAAGTTTCACTACATCTTCAACCTGCGCGATCTCTCGCGAGTCTTTCACGGGCTGGTCCTCACCAACCCTGAGCGGTGAGTTTGCTCTGTGTCGTGAAGGTGTCGTGTGCTGTGTAGCAATGGCTTTTCTTATTCTTTTTTTTTTAAACTATATTTTATTGATTATGCTGCTACACTTGTCCCACTCTTCCCCCCTTCTTGCCCCCCACCCCCTTACCCCCCCTTTCCCCACCCTTTAGTTTTGTCCATAGGTCATACACATAAGTCCTTCTGCTTCTGCACTTCCTATACTATTCTTAACCTCCCCCTGTCTGTTGTCTACCTACCATTCATGCTACTTATTCTGTGCCCCATTCCCACCCTCTCCCCCTACCACTCCCCTGTTGATATTCCTCCATACCTTATATAATTCCCTTTAACATTTCATACAATAAAGGCTGGGTGGTGATGAACTTCTTGAACTTGACCTTATCTGAGAAGCACTTTATCTGCCCTTCCATTCTAAATGAAAACTTTGCTGGATAGAGTATTCTTGGATGTAGGTCCTTGCGTTTCATGACTTGGAATACTTCTCTCCAGCCCTTTCTTGCCTGTAAGGTCTCTTTTGAGAAATCAGCCGACAGTCTTATGGGAATTCCTTTGTAGGTAACTGTCCCCTTTTCTCTTGCTGCTTCTAAGATTCTCTCCTTATTTTTATTTTATTTTTTTTAAGTTTTTTTTTTAAAGATTTTATTTATTTATTTTCAGAGAGAGGAGAAGGGAGGGAGAAAGAGCAATGTATGGTTGCCTCTCACATGGCCCTCATCGGGGACCTGGCCCGCAACCCAGGCATGTGCCCCGACTGGGAATCGAACCGGGACCCTCTGGTTCCCAGCCCACGCTCATTCCACTGAGCTACACCAGCCGGGCCACTCTCTCTTTATTTTTAATCTTGGGTAATGTAATTATGATGTGTCTTGGTGTGTTCCTCTTTGGGTCCAACTTCTTTGGGACTCTCTGAGCTTCCTGGACTTCCCGAAAGTCTATATCCTTCACCAGCTTTGGGAAATTCTCCATCATTATGTGTTCAAGTAAGTTTTCAATTCCTTGGATTTCTTCTTCTCCTTCTGGCAGCCCTATGATCCGTATGTTGGGCCGTTTACAGATGTCCTGGAGGTTTCTGAGCCCCTCCTCCATTTTTTTAAATTCTCGTTTCTTCATTCTTTTCTGGTTGGATGTTTTTTTCTTTCTGCTGGTCCACTCTGTTGATTTGAGTCCCAGTTTCCTTCTTATCCCTATTGGTTCCCTGCAGATCTCTCCTCATTTGTTCAAGAAATTTTGATAATTTTTCGTCGAATTCTGTGAGCATCCTGATTACTAGGGTTTTGAATTGTGCATCTGATAGGTTGGCTATCTCTTGGTCGGTTAGCTCTGGAGCTTTGATCTGTTCCTTTCTTTGGGCCATTTTTTTCCCCCTCGTTGAGCCTCTTACTGTAAGGAGGGCGGAGCCTTGGGGTTCACCTGGGCGGGGAAACTCACAGTAGCTGTGCTGTGATGGTAGTTGTGCTGTGACTAGCCTGTGGAGGAGGGACCTGAGAGCACAATGGCGCCTGCTCTGTTCTCTGCACCCACACCGCCTCCTGCAAGCAATTAGAGCCCCTCTGTGCTGCCTCGGGGGTCACTCCGGGGTCGGTGGATGGGCCACACAGTTCCAGTCCCCCGTGGGTCTCCCCAGTGAACTCTCCTGTGAGGCCAGGAGTTCCTCCCGCCACCGACTCCACCCCCACCAGTGCTCTCAATCTGCGCCGATGGGTTGCGCCCTGCTTTCTCTCCTGGTTTGTCTGCATGTGAATGCGGACCTGCCCGGTCCACCAGTCTCGGCCCTGCTGGGTCTGGATGAGCCAGGTGCTGGCCGCGCTTCAGTCAGGCACTCCCATCTCGGTGTGCTGCAGCTCCGTGGGAACTCTGGCGGTCCCTCTAACTGCGGTCCTGCTGGCTGCTCACCAGCTCCCCGGGGAGTCGCCGAGCGCTCTCCCTTCGTCCTGCTCCTCCCGGCTCACCAGACTGGATGAATGTATCTTCTTTAATTCCTTGGTTGTTGGACTTCCTCTCAATTCGATTTTCTGTCAGATCTGGCTGTTTTTGTTTAGGTAAATTTCTAGTTTTTTCCTTGTTTGGTTGTGCGAGGAGGCCCGGCATGTTCACCTATGCCGCCATCTTGTTGGAAGTGCTTTTCTTATTCTTTTATGGAAAGTAAGACAGGTGACTTATGGGCGAATTCCATCAGTTAGTGTATCAGTGAATTGCTCAGTATCTCTCTGGTTACCTTAAAAGAAGAAAAGAGTTAAATGCTTGGCATAAGGCCTGCTGCCTTGTACGCCTTTGAGCTGAAGGCAAGTGGGACAGGAGAGACAGAGATGTGGCCATGTGGACAGGTGTGTCCCCAGGTGAGAGTGCTTTGCTGATCTCTTGTTTTAGTTCTGAAGTCTGAATTTGCCCATATAGTGCCTTTTGCTCGGGTGACTGAATTGTTTCCAGTTCAGATTGGTTCTGTTATGTGCGTCTGGGAGAAGGAAGCAGAGAGGACAGAAGGGATTGCAGTCTGGGTGTACGGATTTTCCCTTTAAGATTGGACTGACTTGTGCACTAACAGTGAGGTGTGCTTCAGTCTGTGTGCATTGCAAGCACAGAGTCCATTGTGAACCCATATCATAGTAATGGAGTAAGGCCTTTCCACCTCCCACACCGACTCTCAGGTGCCCGTGAGGGGCTGAAATGGCGGCTCAGACTCTTGGAGCTTAGAGTGGCGTGGGGACTCTGCCAGAAACCAGAGAAAGCTCCAGATCTGGGGCCGGATGGAGCTGGTTCTTAGGAGGAGCTGCTAGTGCCCCATGCTGTGTTTACATCCATGAGTTCCACCAAGTAGGAGCAGGGGCCGGCGCTCACTTTGTGTGGTATGTGTCGTTTGTGGATAATGCCTGTTTCTCCCCTGCCTCAGGGTAAGTCGTAGACATGACGTGATGGTCTTCACCCTGAATTTGTCGGCTTTGTTAAACTGCATTAACGTGAGACCAGCGGGGTGTGGGACCATCAAAATGCAGTCCTGTCCACATCCCGAGAGCCGACCGGCACACAGGGGCATTCAGCCCTGCCTTCTCTAGCTGACGCCCTGGCTGATCTTGCCCTTCCATCACTCAGGTTCCAGACGGTGGCCCAGATGGTGAGGGTCTGGAGGAACGAGTGTCTGCGGGTCTTCCATGACCGATTAATCAATGAAGTGGACAAGCAGCTGGTCAGTTCATCAAAACCAACACAGCAGAGACAAAACTCTAACTACAGAATTCTTCTCTGGGTGAAAAAAAAGCATTAAAAACCCAATGTATTTGTAATATAGTAAATAGACACTAAAAATAAAAGTCAGCCTGTAAAGGAGGGGGATCGTTAAGTACCTTGTAGCAACTGGGAAAGAAAATTAAATGCAAACCAGGTGACCCTAGCATATGCTTTTTCCCTGGTAAGTGTCAGCCCACGTGTCCTCTGCTGTCAGGTGCAAGAGCACATACGAAACCTGGTCACGGAGCATTTCCACGATGATGTGGAGGTGGTGATGAGGGACCCCATCCTGTTTGGAGACTTCCGGATGGCTCTGCATGAGGAAGAAACACGCATCTATGAAGACATCCAGGATTACGAGGCGGCCAAGGCTTTGTTCCAGGTGCAGACGAGGCTCGTCTTTCTGGAGGAGCCGAGCATTGCAGGGGTGCCCAGGAGGTGGAACTGGGAGGAGCCCCTGGGCCTCCCTCTGTTCGGGTTCAGAACATGGTCTCGTGTCTAACCCAGGGGTCCCCACGTCCCGTGGCGCATGGCAGCGACCTAAGGAATTTGTTAAGTACACAGACCCTGGGACTCACAGGCCTCCCCTTCATCAAGCTAGGGAGGGGCCTGGGTTCCGGCGCATGGCCAGGTTTGGGGGCCACTCGCCCAGTCCGTCATTCCTTTTCATCTTGACTAGCAAGGGGAGCCTTGCAGCCAGCCAGTCAGTGCTGACTCGCTGCCTGCTGCCCACAGGCCAGGAGAGGGGAGCCTCTATCCCGAATGCTAGACTTGGTCCCATAAACCCAGATGGTTTAGTTACTTCGGCCAGTGTACACTGAGCAGAAGCTCTCCTCCATTCTTAAACCCTCCCAGACAAAGGACAGAGTCTGCCTCTGCAAACCCAGGGACCCTTGGAAATCTTTTTATTTTTATTTTTTATTTATTTCAGTAGTTTACTTATTTTTTATTGTATTTTTCCCGTTACCTGAGATTTTTTTTTATCTCTTTTTAAGTTTTTTTAAATTTATTTTTTAGAGAGAGGGAAAGGGAGGGAGAAAGAGAGGGAGAGAATCATCAATGTATGGTTGCCTCTCACGTGGCCCTCACTGGGAACGTGGCCCACAACCCAGACATGTGCCTTGACTGGGAATCGAACTGGCTACCCTTTGGTTCACAGCCTGGTCCACTGAGCCAGTCCACTGAGCCACACCAGCCAGGGCCCCATTACCTGAAATTTTTTAAATTCAGGAAATTCTTGAGGAGTACAATGAAAGCAACACCAGAATGAACTTGGTCCTCTTTGATGACGCTCTGGAGCATCTGACACGCGTGCACCGCATCATTCGCATGGACCGAGGCCACGCCCTGCTGGTGGGCGTCGGGGGCTCCGGGAAGCAATCTCTGGCTAGGCTGGCTGCCTTCACAGCTGGCTATGAGGTGAGGTGCCCCCACCCCCGCCCCCACACCCAGAAACAGGGTTGATGTGCCGTTGGCAGTTCACACAGTGCTGGAACAGTCTGTAACCGGTCATAACGCAGTGTTTTCATGGAGCATGAAGTGGGTGTTTGTGGGGGCTCGGTACTATTCTAACTGTGTAGTTGAAGCATCGAATTCTTGTATTAGTTCTGGAGTGGAGACTGTGTTGAGTTTGGAAGTCAAGTGTGAGCCCCTAGGTGGAGGGGGTCGGCAGTTGGCTGGCTGCTGTTCCTGCACAGCCTGTGCTGGGCAGTGCTGGGGATCGCTCTTTGAAAACAGCTTTATTGAGATATCATTCGCAAACCGTACCACTTACCCATTTAAAGTGTACAATTCTGCGCTTCTCAGTAGATTCGCAAGACACGCGCAACCACCACCTCCGTCTGCTTTAGAACAGTTTCCTCACCCCACGAAGAAATCCCGTGCCCTCTAGCTGTTATCCCCCACCTTCCCACACCCCCAGCCCTAAGACACCACTAATCTACTGTCTGACCCTATTGACGTTCCTGTTCTGCACATCTCCCATAAACGGGAGTGTGTATACGTGGTCTGTTGTGACAGCTTTGTTCACGCAGCCTGATGCTGTCAGGCTTCACCCACGGCTCAGCATGTTGCTCGTGTGCAGGGCTGGGTCTCATTGCCGTGTGTGTGCACACTGCCCTTTGTTTGTCCGCCATTCTCTGATGGGCACTCGGGCTGTCCCCACCCTTTGGCTAATGTGAGTGATGCTGCCGTGGACGTTCACGTACACACATCAGTGCCGACATGTTCTCACTTCTCCTGGGTACATACCTCAGAGTGGACTTGCTGGGTTCCCGTGGTAGCTCTATGTTTAGTCATTTAAGAAACTGCCGGCTTGTTTCCTAAAGTGTCCGCACCATTTCATATCCCCACCAGCACCAGGCGAGGGTCCTTAGGGTCTCACAGTGTCTCTCTAGTGATCCATGGGCCCCTCGCCTGCACGGCCTCTCCAGGTGGAGAGCGGGCCCCGCAGTGAGGCCTCGGCGAAGAGGAGGCCTCCGCACAGTGTGCCCTCTCCATGAACCTGCTTCTCTTCGCTGGTGTCTGGCTCCATTCGTTATCAGGCCCTTCCATTGTCCTCCACATATTTGCATTTGCGGGAAGCGGGCCCCGCAGCCAGGGCCTCTGGTCACCTCTGCGGTAGGCGTGTCCCCTCGCGGGGCAGACCGGGGTCTTCACGCCACCACCGTCATTCCCGGGCCCCCAGCTGCCTTTGGAGGGCTTACTTCTTGTTGCATTTTCTTAACCCTTCTACCAGCAAATCAGATGTGTTCCTGTTCTCTTCTCCACACCTTCGGGGGTCAGACTGGACTCCACATCATCATCATCACCATCATCACAGAGTAATTACGCGCTCACTGGCCTCTGTATAAACGTGACCCAGACTCATTGTGACAGTTTGGAAAATGCAGGACCATTTTGGGAAAACAGAGGCCCCTTAGTCTCGCTGGCCAGAGACAGCCGCTGTCGGCCTGCGTCCTTTAAGGACCTTTGTCCTGTGCTTGCTTCTGACCGGCCGTGGGTCAGCAGTGTGTGTGACGTGTGCTTCGTCCTGCCTGCCTGTTCATGGCAGGCATCTTTTGAAGTCAGCACATGTGCCGTGTCCTCTCAGACGTGGCCATGTTTTGTAGTATGGATGGGCTCTCTGTGAACCCTCTGCAGTGGGCATGTAGCCCTGTTCCGGTTTCACTATGATGAGCCCTTGCCGCAATAAACACCCCTGGTCACGTGTGTTTGCACAGTGGTCGTTTTCCCCCACAGCATTCCTTTTCTTAGACACTGGAAAACGGGTAGGTTAAAGAGTGTGAGCATTTAAAAAATTTCTGATACCTGGCACCAGGTTTCACATTAGAGAGTTTGGACCTAAGTTCATGGTGGAGTTTGCCTCCTTGCAGAGGTAATGAAAAAGGCCTGGGGGAAGGTGAAAGACTTAATTTTATCCATAACTTTATTAAAAATAGGTTTCAAGCTGATATGACAACATGTTTTCCAGGTTTCCTGGGATGTAACTGACGTGTATCACTATGAGTTTCAGGTGTAGGTTCAACTCACATACACTATGAAATGCTCACACCAATGGGGCTAGTTAACACCCATTATGTCATGTAGAGACAGTTAAAACAATTGGAAAAAACACTTATATCTTATGTGGAATAGGATTTTAAAAAGAATTTTTAAAAGATTTTATTTATTTTTTAGAGAGAGGGAAGGGGGGGAGAAAGAGAGGGAGAGAAACGCTGATCGGTTGCCTCTCACGCACCCCCCACCGGGAACCTGGCCCTTAACCCAGGCCCATGCCCTCACTGGGATCTTCCAGTTCGCTGGCTGATGCTCAACCCACTGAGCCACATCAGGCATGGCAGGATTTTTACATTTAAGCATTTAAAACAGCTTTATGTTCAGTATTTTACACATCTGCCCACAGTTTATCCCACTATGAGTGAACTTGTATCTGTGAGTGCACATACCTGTCAGGGTTGTGCCTGGATGTGTTTTTCCTCTTCCTCTGTCACCCGCCTGTCCTGCTTCCTTCCTGGCCTCCTTGTTTCCTGCCTTCGTTTCCTCCCTGTAACTCAAATCACTCATTTTAACAACCGAGGGCCTTTTTCAAACCCCTCCGTTTTCCCACCCTCCCATAATCCCGTGTGGACAGACTTGTGTTCCCCACACTCGCTCACCTGCCCCCACAATATCTGTCCTGGTTGTTTGACAAAAAGGGACACTATAGTTTCTTTGTCCTGCATCTCTCACTCAATAGTCTTCCGTGAATACAGCCCGGGTCGTCTTGTTTTGCTCTCGGTTGTCCCTCTCTGCTGGCTGCACGGCGTGGTGGCCCCTGCAAATGTGTGCCTCTGCTTCACAGGGTCCTCACCCCTGTGGGGCCCGTCAGCCCTGCCCCGGCCAATTGTCTCATGTGATCGCTGTGCTCCGGTTGGCAGGTGTTTGAGATCCTTCTGAGCCGAGGCTACTCTGAGAACAATTTTCGGGAGGACCTGAAGAACCTTTATCTGAAGCTTGGCATTGAGAACAAAATGATGATCTTCCTGTTCACGGACGCCCACGTGGCTGAGGAGGGCTTCCTGGAGCTCATCAACAACATGCTGACCTCAGGTACCGCGAGGCTGGGCACTGGGTGTGGCTGGCTTTCCGTGCTCAGCCTCCACGGCTCCGACTGAGAAGTGTTGTACCTTTTAGGCATTTACTCCCCACAGAAGAGGCCATGTTTAGGCTGTCACCGCTAGGTGGAGCCGGCCAGGGGAACTGTGCTGGCCAGAGTATGACAGGCCATTAGCAATCCCCCCGACACCTAAGTTGTGACAACCAAAAATGTCTTAAGACATCGCCGAGTGTCTCTTGGGGGGCAGAATTACCCCCAGTTGAGAACCCAGCTTTGATGCTCATGATAACCTCCCAGGCAGGCAGGAGGCCTGTGCCCTTCCCATCTCCCAGATGAGGAGACGGGGCTCAGGACAGGCGAGCCCTGGGCGCCAGAGGTGGGACTCCAGCCCTGCTTTCGGGGCTCTTACTGTGACACTGCTTCTGTCGTTTCAGTGCCTGCTGAGATAGTGACCCGAGACTTAGGAAACGTGGCCTGCTTTGTTTTCTAGGAATCGTGCCCGCACTTTTCGCAGAGGAGGAGAAGGAGTCCATCCTCAGTCAGATTGGACAAGAGGCTTTGAAGCAAGGGATGGGCCTGGCCAAGGAGTCTGTGTGGCAGTACTTTGTGAGCAAGAGTGCCAACAACCTGCACATCGTCCTGGGCATGTCGCCTGTGGGAGACACCCTGAGGACCTGGTGCAGGAATTTCCCAGGTACTCTTGAGTTGAGCTCACACATCCAAGGCCCCCTTCTTGGAGAGCAGTGTTCAACTTGCGGTTCCACCAGCAAAGTCAAACGTGAGAGGTCACTGGGTTGAGATTTGGACTCTGCGGTGCAGGCTGCGCCCCACCCCTTACAATTGCCACTGGTTCTCAAGTGGTCTGTGGGGAGTGCTGTCCTTCTGACGCAAGGATGTGCTCCCAGTTCCAGGTGCGGGGCCCACTCTCTGCTCGCTACAATTTGGGGGAATTGTGCCAGGCTTGCGCAAGGTGCAGCACCCTGGGGACATTTCTGGTGGTCAGCGTGGGCTGGCGAGTAGTCTACTGATACCCAGTTGACAGAGGCCAGGGGTGCCACTGAGCCTCCTGCCATGCCCAGGCAGCCCCAAACACAGGGTCATCGGCGCAGATGTCAGTGGCGTTGAGGCTGCAAAACCTGCTTCTGATGAACTGTTCTTGGCCGGCTCGTTCAGCAGTCTGTGGGGTGGCACAGAAGGGTCCCTGTGCAGCGTCTCAGGTTGCAGAGCGACCCCTGTTTCCTCACTCGCTGTTTCCTAGGTCTGGTGAATAACACTGGCATTGACTGGTTCATGCCCTGGCCTCCCCAGGCCCTGCATGCTGTCGCCAAGTCATTTTTAGGTGAGTGACAGCTAGTGTGGGGACCATGTTGGTGGTATGACAGAGCAATTGCTTTTCATTCTTTTGGGTTTGAATTGTGGTCCAGTAGATTCCTTCACTGTTAACCCCCATGACCACGAATGGGTCTTAGCACGTTAGTGTGTTTTTGGTATATACTGTGTTTTAGTTCAAACAGATTTCAGGGAACCTACAAGGGCAATTTAGGGTAACAATCGATTAGGTCTCATCCAAAGCAGGAATTGGCAAACCAATGGCCTGTGGGCCAGATGCGGCTCACAGCTTGTTTTAGTTAATAAAGTTTTTTTGGAATACGATTCACTTGCTGGTAGATGTACTGTCTGTGGCTGCTTTTATGCTGCAGCCACAGAGTTGAGTTGCTGCAACAGAGACCAAGTGACCTACAAGCCTGAATGTTCGTGTGCCGACGCCCCACCCAAAGGACACCTGGAGGGCCTTTCGATAAACTGATTGTCATTCAGCACTGAATCTGCTCTACAGTTTCAAATACCTGAAGCTTTGGTTATTAACTTTAATCTTTGAAATAAGAAAGCAAATTAATTTATCTTCAGGAAAATACTTTTTTATGGACCAATTTGGGCAGATTTATGACACTGGGTGACCTTATTGATAGTGTCACCCATGTAAATACATATTCAATAAATAATTACTCACCCTATACATGAAGAATAAAGTTTTGGGGGAAGGGGCTAAGAAAGGAGGAGAATTTTCTGTGTTCTCGGGGAAAATGTCAGAGCATGGAGCAGTACTGTGGTCCAGAGATGCCACCAGCAGTGACTGTTGCTCTTTTGTTTCCAAAACATTTCTGCATCTTTTAAAAGATAAAACAAATAACACAAAAATTGCCGTGTTAGCGCTTTTTATGTGCACAGTTCAGTGGCAGTGAGCACGTTTACGTCGCTGTGCGACCACCACCACCATCCACATCCAGAGCTTCCCTCCTCGTGCGACACAGACTCAGTGCCCTGCCCCGGCCCCATTGCCTCCCCAGTTCCCGGGGACCAACTGCCAGTCTGCTCTCTGCCTCTGAGTGTGCCGTTCTAGATATTTCATGTAAGTCAAGTCATGTGGCGCTCGTCCTTTCGAGCCCGGCTGCTTTTGTTCAGCGATCCAGGCATGTCCTGTGGCCAGCGCTCCTTCCTCTGTAAGGTGGAGTAGCATTCCATTGTGGGGATGGACCACGTTGTGCTTGTCCGTCATCTGCTGAGGGGCACTTGGGTCACTTCCACTTTGGCTCCTGTGACCAGTGCGGCTGTGCACATTGGCAGACAAGTCTGCTTGTGTCCATTTTTCGTTCTTTTGGGTACATTCCTGGGAGCAGAATTGTTGGGTCCTGTGAGAATTCCACATGTAACTTTTTGAGAAACTGCTCTTTTCCTTTCTTTAAGAGGCATATTTCCCGGTCCTTCCTCTTCAGGGAACAATCTGATGATCCCAACAGAAAATATAGAAGATCTGGTAGACCACGTGGTTTTGGTCCATGAATCTGTGGGTGAATTCAGCAAACAGTTTCTGCAGAAGCTGAGGCGCAGCAACTACGTAACTCCCAAGAATTACCTTGATTTTATCAACACATACTCAAAATTACTGGATGAGAAAACTCAGTACAATATAGGTAAGACTTGGGAATGGGTGGGTAACAAGAATTGTTACTGTTTATGATAGTTCAAACTCCGTTCTTCTCTTCAAGCAGATGTTTCTTAGTGAGTTCCGGAGCACTCGGGACTGAGGCAAAGCAGGAAACAGTTTGGATTTGCGTTTCAGAAGGGTTCTCCTGTGTGGGCAGGGCCCTGGCACACCCTTATTTTCAGTTTTCTGTGTTGGACTGTGAACTTTCTTAGCTCTAAATTTTCATTGCATTAGAGATATTTTGGTGGCAGCCCTGTGCTCTGTTGGAAAATGCTTTTATTAATGTTTATTTATTGAAAAAATATGAGCCTTCTAAAAAATTCCAAAAGTAATGTATGTGTTGTAGAAAGATGAAAAATATAATCAGAAATACTGAAGGAAATGTTAACATTGCTCCTACAATTTTGACATTGAGGTAATCTCTATCTAAATTCTGGTTTAAATCCTTTCATACATTTTTGTTGGAAAATGCTTTTTAAAAATTCTCTTGCTTTTGGCTAAACGAAGGGCTGTTTTCAGGAAGAGATTCATTTCAGCCCTGGCTGATGTAGCACAGTGGGTTGAGCGCCTGCCTGCGAACCAAAGGGTCACTGGTTCGATTCCTAGTCAGGGCATGTGCTTGGATTGCAGGCCAGGTTCCCAGTAGGAGGGGTGCACAAGGGGCGACCACACATTGATATTTCCCTCTCTTTCTCCTTCCCTTCTCTCTAAAAATAAATAAAATCTTTAAAAAATTTAAGAAAGAAAGAGATGCATGTTGGCTGATGCCATCCCACAGGACGGTAGAGGTGCCGAGAGGCACCTGACATCTCAGGAGAGGGATTTTTTCCCAGTGAGCCCAAGTAGGAGGAACTGCAGCATGGCCACTGGACTGCTTGCTGGGCATGCTGGGCCCAGTGTCCACCGTGGTGGTGGATGCCAGCGTTCTCTTTCCTCAGCTCAGTGCAAGCGTCTAGAGGGAGGGCTGGACAAGCTGAAGGAGGCCACCATCCAGCTTGATGAGCTGAACCAGAAGCTGGCAGAGCAGAAGATCGTGCTGGCCGAGAAGTCTGCCGCCTGCGAGGCCCTGCTGGACGAGATCGCCTCCAACACGGCCACAGGCGAGTGGGCTGCTCAGGGCGGGCCACCCCGCATGGCAGGCGGGACAGGGCTCTGCTGTGGGTGGGGCAGGGGGGCCGTCAACACTTTTTGACTCTTTGATTGCCATTTTTTCCTGAGTTACTGTCAGGTCCCCCTTAGTGACCATGGATACCTGCCATATGCAGGACCCAGGGCCGGTGGCTTAAGGGTTTGACGGGAGTGGAAAGGCCGTCCCTCAGCCTGCTATAAACACCCATCAGTGTTGGCTTGCTGGCTGTGAAAATTAATCCCGAGAGAATGTCACGTTGGGCAACGCCAGTGAATTCTGCATGTGTTTATTGCATACCGCTGGAGTTATTCTCTGAGGCTGCTGCAATGAAGTGCCACAAACGGGGCGATGTAAAAAGAAACAGACGTTTATCCCCTCACAGTTGTGGTGGCCAGACGTCTGAAAGGACAGTGTTGGCAGGACCGGGCTTCCTCCCAGGGCTCGATGGGAGACTCTGGCCACATCTCCAGCCTCTGGTGTGGCCGGCAGCCCTGGGCACTCTCGGGCCCATAGATGTATCACTCTAACCGCTGCCTCCCTCATCACGCAACCGACCTTCTTCTTGCTGTGTCTCTGCGTCCTCACATGGCCTTCTCATGAGGAAACATCATTAGACTTAGGGCCCACCCTGACCCCGCACGGCCTCATGTTAACTACACTACAAAGACACTCTTTCCAAGTAAGGCAACATCCTGAGGTTATGGGCAGACTTGAATTTTGGGGGAACATTATTCAACGCAGTGCACCTTCTGTCGGTCACGCCCTGTTCTGAACGTTGGAGTTACAGCCCCTGGGAGGTGCTTGTGTTCTAGTGAGCAGGACCAGCGAGCCAATGAGGTGGCGAAATTTCGGAGCAGGGTCAGTGTTGTGAAGCATATAAACAGAGTGATGAGAGTAACAGAGGGGCAGGCCACATGGGGAGCAGTGTGGCTTTTTGAGCTGGGCCTGAATGCACATAGGAAAAGGTGACAAAAAGGCAGAGAGATCTCAGTGAGCCAGAACACGGAAGGCACCTAGTGTCCTCAGTGAGCACTGGCCCAGCAGGCCTGGGGGATGTCATGTGGGATGGAGTGGGCGGGACATGGGTGAGAAGGTCAGAGTCAGGGGCAGCCGTCCTGGTTGGAGACCTCGGGCATGAAAAGGACTCCTCTGCTAGCGGAGCCCTGAGGCCACCAGGTTGGCCAGAGCTCATTAGACCCCCTATGGCCCATTGAGGACCCGAGGGCTGTGTATGGCTTGCCCCCACAGCGGTGGCCTGTCCTGCCCATGCCCAGCAGCCTCACTGACCGCCCCCTCCCTGCACAGCGGAGGAAAAGAAGAAGCTCGCGGAGGAGAAAGCCATAGAGATCGAGGAGCAGAACAAGATCATCGCTGTGGAGAAGGCTGAGGCGGAGACGGCCCTCGCCGAGGTCATGCCCATCCTGGAGGCTGCCAAGCTGGAGCTGCAGAAGCTGGACAAGTCAGATGTGACTGAGATCAGGTATCGATGGCAGTCTCCAGTGGGGCTTGTCCCTAGCATTGCTCCTAAAAGCAGTTATGGTAATTGTGGCCACTGTGCTGGGCCTGTTGCATGGTGGGGACTGTTATTATTTTCATTTGCAGGTGAGGGAAGTAGGGCCCTGGGAGGTGAGGTGGCTTGCCCCAGGCCCCCAGCTGGTAGGTTGCAGGGCCTGCTGACCTTGAGCCCAGGCTGACTCATGGAGCAGGCTGTGTGGGAGAGGTGGAGCTTTGTAAGTCAGTCCTCTTGATGGGAACACACTCGAGGCTGGGCCAGCACCCTGCTGGACACAGTGCGGCAGAGCTCTCCCCACTGAGGGACCGAGGGAGATGCTCTAATCCCTTACCAGCCAGAGAGGCTTGCACAAGGCGGGGAAAGCGGGTCTTCATTGTGGCCCCAGACATTTTGCAAATCAGTCTGTGAAACGTCTCCTTTCTAGGCAACCAGAGACTTGCCTGCTGTCAGGGAGAGGGGCCAGTGCAGGGCAGGTGCACCATTAACGGGATCCCACTGGTAAAGTCAGCACCATGCGTGAAGCCAGGAATAAACATCGTCTTGTGCACCTGTCCCCTGTCCTTGGGCTGCCCAGCCCCTTAATCAGTGCCTTGGTTAGGGACCTCAGCTCTCTCCTCACTCCCCGTCGCATTGTTTTCAGAAGGGTTCTGTCCTCTGGCCCCATAGTCGGGTCTCCTGGGAGAGACTCCCGTGTCCAGGCTGGTGGCTGACTCTCCGCTGTGTGGTCCTGGTGGGACGGGAGGGGGCTGAGCAGCATTCCTTGTTGAAGGCTGTGCCTTTTCTGTCTGCTTGTTAGTGAACCGTGTGAGTTTGAACAGAGCATTTAGCTGGTTCCAGAGCGGAGGCCTTCGTGACTCTACAGAGCATCCTGAGACACTGCTGCTCTTAGCAGGAAGTCATTGGTTCAGTTTTGCAGTGTGGTTCCAATGAAGGTGTGAGGATGGATGTTTTCAGATGGCAGTAACCTGTGTTGGAAGTGTAGACTGAGGTGCCAGAACAAAGTAGACATTCCGACCACACTGTACACACATTGTCAGGGGAAATGTCTAGCTACCAGGTGGCTACATGAATCTTGGACACTGTTTCCAAGTCAGCAGCATAAAGGCATCATGAGAGCAGAGGTGGTGAGGGTTTTTGAAGGGAATTCATTTGGAGAGAAGGGGCTGTGAGTCCCCCAAAAACCCAAGGAGGAGGTGGAGAAGAGGTTACCACAGGCTCATGTGGGGAGATTGATATGTGTTCCCTGCTGTTGGACAGTGCACCTGTGTCACCCTGAGACAGGTGTGAGACAGGTGCCTGGTTCACCTTGAGAAAGTGAAGGTGGCCTGTGGTCTGAAAGGAATAATTTTAAAAATGTAATTATTAGAACAGGCAATATGTTTATGTGTGGCTTTGCTTCTTTCTGGCTGTGTGACCTTTGGCAAGCCAGCTAACCTCTCTGCGCTGCCGTTTCTTCATTTGTAAAATGCGGTTGATGGTGGCCATCCCCATGACCTCAGGGCTGCTCTGAAGACCAGTGCTGTCAGAGCTGGGACAAGCTCACAGTCACTGCCACGTGAGCATTAGCCAGGACCTTAGTTCCAGCATCAAAATGATGGGCCGTGAAAGCCCCTCCCTCCTGCCCTCGTCACCTCGGCTCCCCTCCTTCCCTCAACAGGTAGCTCGCTGTGCAGGTCTCATCTGCACAGAGGGTTTTCAGGGCGGGTTCAAGGCGACCAGCTAGACCAGGTCTCTTTAGTTCCCAACTCTGGATTCCAGGGTTTGTAGGACAAGGGGCACTTGTGTTTTTTCTTGTTAATGATACACTGTTCATATTTTTCTGCATCTTAGCTTTGTCACCTCACAATATGTTTTGGAGAGCTTTTACGTGGTGAGATATGATGAACTTCCCTAATGTTTTAAAATTGCCCCTCACATTCCATCGTATGGCCATGCCCTCACTTCCATCATTTATTTAACCAGCTCCCATTTATGAGTCTTTAGCTTGGCTCCAGTCTTTGCCTTTTCAGTGTGGCAAAGGATAACTGTGGCCATGCTTCACACCTGGGCAAGCCCCGGAGGGATGCCTCCCCAGAAGTGGAGTCGTTGGGTCCGAGGGTGTGTGCAGCCACAGTGTCTGCTCCCTCCGTACATCGGGGGGACTCATTTATCTTCCCGTTGGGCCACTGTGTGCATGACTGACTGCTTTTCCATGGTCTCTCCAACAGAGAGTATGACTAGACATTTGGACTTTTATTTGTTTTGCAGATGGAAAATGGTATTTATATAGCTGTAATGTGCATTTCCCTCATGGTGGAAGGGGTTGGCCTTTTTTCATATGTGAGGGATTCATGTGTGTTTCCTTTTCTGTGAAATGTTCATGTGCTTCGCCCAGTTATCTGTTGGATTGTTGCTATTGCTGCTTCTTTTTCTTATCCATTTCCAGGGGATTTTTATGTAATAAGGAGATCAGCTTTTTATCCATGATATGAGTTGAAAATATTTTTCCAGTTTGTCATTGGGCATTTGACTTTGTTTATGAGGTTTGTGTGTGTATTTGTGTTTGCTGTGTATAAGATGGTTATTTTATGTGACAGATTTTTGCAATATTTTATTTTGTGGATTTTGTATTATGTCATGCTTAAAAGATCTTAAAACTGGGACATAGTGAAATAATTTGTCCCTGATTTTTTCTATATTTTTATAGTTCTTTACATTTAAATGTTTGATCTTGTTGGAATTTTTCCTGGCCTTCCAGGTGAGTTTGGGTGCAGGTTTATTTTTTCGAGATGACTATAGTCTGGCTTTCTCTTAGGTCGCTTGGATGTTAAGTATGACGAGTCAGCACTTACATTGTGACAGTTTTGTAACCCTTTCATTCTCTGAACAGCACCTCCTTGTGCTGATGCTCAGTCCCCTTTGTAGAGACCCGCAGATGTCAAGGCAGGAAGACACGGCATGATGATGACTAGCAGTGATGCTGCTCTGTTGTGTGAAAGGCTCCCTCGTCACTGGCTTGCAATTTCATTTCCTTCCTTTCGTTCACTCTGCAGTCCCTGGGCACCCACCGCCCACCACCCCGCACCTGCCTGGGTGAGCAGCAGTGAGCCGGGCAGGTTGGGGCTTCACTGCACAGAACGGACAGTCTGGGGGAGGCACGGCATTCACGTGGTCAGTGAGGTCACCCGGGACCAGGTCAGGGAGGAAAGGTCTTTGCGGCTAGGAGTGAGGAAATGGCCTGGTCTGGGGTGGGTGGTCGGGAAAGGAAGCGTCATTTAAACCATCCTGACTAGAGGGGAGGGACCCTTGGTTGTAGGGTGGGGGCTGGAGGGCCTCCTAGAGACTGGGAGGAGATTGGCTCCAGGGAAAAGCAGGCAATTGGAGGGTCTGGGGGCGAGTGGGTGAGGGGCGGTGGGGGCTGAGGTTTGTGATGGTTTTCCTCCTTCAGAGAGGGCATCAGGTCATCTTCCTCTGTCTCCCTCATCCCTGAGTTTCTTTTTGATAGAAGAAGGGCATCAAATGAAATGGAAACGTTCCCATCCCCCAGACTTGTAGCCTCAATAGCTGGAGCACCTCAGCTGTCCGGCCTTGTGTTCTGGATCGCTGAGGTTCCAGGGACGTTCTGTGAGCTGATAGCAGGGGACTCGCTGTCACACACTTGTAGGACTTTGGAGCTGGAAGTTTTGGTTCTGCTTCCCATTTTATAGATTAGAAAACTGAGAAGCCTGGACGTTCCTAACAGGCCTGGGGGCTTGGGACCCTGCATGGAGGCCTGGCCCTTTTGTCTTTTATCTGGAACCTTCTCACTGATTCTTTTCCCCTCTGACTATTCAGAATACAGCGGCCTGCGCCCGGCGCTCACCAGCCCCAGAAGAAACCCTTTAAAAGCAGCTGACGGCGCTGCCTGCTTTCGTAAGCCCCTAACACCAGCCTAACTGAACCTCTTGCTGGTGATTCAGGACCATCACTTTAATCATCAGACTGTGTGCTGGGGACATCGCCCTGACTTGTCCTTATGCTGCGGCTCCCTCTCTTCTCTTGTCTGCAGGGAAGTGGGCGGGGGTTCATCCAGTACAGAAAGCCTCCACACTGCAGCGCAGTGGGGTTCTCCCTCCCCCGACTTCCATCCCCATTCCCCGCTCTCCCTTTCTCCCTGACAGCTGGCCCCAGTGACGATGGCCATGCGCCTGCCGGCTCCTGCCCTCCTTCCCCTTTCCTTTGCTTTTTCTTTGTCATTTTCCTTTGGCTTCCATCTCTTCATAGCTTTGGTATCTGCACAGCTTGTGGTTCGTACAGCCTCGCCCAGTGGCGGGCAGCCAAGCCGCCCCTCTGGGCCTTTGCATCATGCTGCTGTGCCCCTCCTGTTCCTTTGAGTTTCCAGCTCCCAGAGGGTCGAGAGCACTGCACACAGAGTGGCAGAGCACAGTGACAGTCTAGTCCCATCAAGACAAAGAAACTAGGGAAGGGGCCCCCGAGCCTGGAAGGAGACCAGGATGCGGGCAGCCCTGGCCCCACAGGCTGCGTGAGCAGAGGCGGGCAGTCTGAGCACAGGAGCCCTGGTCTTCCTCTTAGAAATGGAGAAGAGGCCAGTGGTGGTGATGATGGTGGTGACGGTGATGGTGGTGATGGTGGTAATGGTGGTGATGATGATGGTGACAGTAATGGTGGCGATGATGGCAATAGTGACAGTGGCTCCCACTGAGTCTGAGGAATCACCCCAGTGTTGTAATTAAAAATGTAGGTTCTGCCATGGCTGGTGTGGCTCAGTGGATTGAGCACCAGACTGTGAAGCAAAGGGTCATTAGTTTGATTCCCAGTCAGGGCACATGCCTGGGTTGCGGGCCAGGTCCCCAGAATGAGTGCATGAGAGGCAACCACACATTGCTGTTTCTTTCCCTCTCTTTCTCCCTGCCTTTCCCTCTCTCTAAAAACAAATAAATAAAATCTTTAAAACAAAAAATTATTTTTTAAAAAAATGTAGATTCTGCCCCGACTGATGTGACTCAGTTGGTGGAGCATCATCCCACAAAACTGAAAGATTGCTGGTTCAATTCCCAGTCAGGGCACATGCCTGGGTTGTGGGCCAGGCCTCTGGTTGGGGGTGTGTGAGAGGCAATTGATCGATGTTTCTCTCCCTCTCTTTCTCCTTCCCTTGCCCTCTCTCTAATAATAATTAAATAAAATCTTTAAAAAAAACAACGCAGATCTTCTGCCTGCACCCTGACCCACTGATTGGGACACCCTCGGTGGTGACCTGGGTTTGCATTTTCCTGACCCACATGCTCTGAGTCTGTTGCCCAGACAGCTTCCAGGAGCCTGGACTGGCACCCAATGGATGAGACCGCAAACCTGCCCTTGGAGAAGCTCACCCCCGGGAGCCCAAGTTTCAGTTGGGATGTGGCTTCCTTTGCTTCCATGCAACATCACCTCCAAGGCCCAACTCCCAGCCGAGGCGTGTTTTCTGGAGCTCTCACTCAGGCTCAATCCTGGCCACACCCTGCACTCCTGTTCCTTTCAGGTCCTTTGCCAAGCCCCCGAAGCAGGTGCAGACGGTGTGTGAGTGCATCCTCATCATGAAGGGCTACAAAGAGCTCAACTGGAAAACCGCCAAGGGCATGATGTCCGACCCGAACTTCCTGCGATCGCTGATGGAGATTGATTTTGATTCAATCAGCCAGAGCCAAGTTAAAAATATCAGAAGTGAGTGTAGAGAAACGTGGGAAGGGCCAGGGACGTTTTTCATTTGGCATGTTAGTCTCTGGAGGAGGGATTGCAGGCCTCCCTAGCAGTTGCATGGGGGCCCTGTGGCCCTGTGGGTGGTGTGGGTGGGATGGTGGTCCCAGAGGAAGATGGGGGCAGTGTCCCATGAAACAGGAGGGTGGGGCCTGACTGGGCTTCGTGTTCAGCTCCACAGTTGCTCTGGGTCTTCTTGGAAGGAGACTGGACCATCCCATGGAGCTCAGACCAGCCCTGTCTTCTGCGTATCTTGTCTGATGGGCACGGTGGTGCCCAGAGTTGCTCTAACCCTCGACTTCTCTTCTTGGCTTCTTGCCAGTACAAAGTCTTCTGCAGGTTCCCTGGGGGAGGGATGTGAGGGAAGGTACAGCACCACCACGCCAGCCCCTCTGACTTCAGTCACAGAGTGCCCACAGCCCCTTTCAGCCCGGAGCCTGATCTGCCTAGGTGCTGAGCTGGGAGGATGACGAGGGTCTTCGCAAAAGCCTGCACGGGTTTATGGTTGCCCTTAATAGTTATGCCACTGTTTACCCTGACGTTTGTTCAGAACTGTATCATCAAATGTTCTTTTTTTAAAAATATATTTTATTGATTATGCTATTACAGATGTCCCATTTCCCCCCCTTTATTCCCCTCCACTCCGCACACCCCATTCCCTGCCCTTCAGTTTTTGTCCATGGGTCATACACCTAAGTTCTTTGGCTTCTGCATTTCCTATACTATTCTTAACCTCCCCCTGTCTGTTTTCTACCTACCGTTTATGCTACTTATTCTCTGTACTTTTTCCTCCTCTCTCCCCCTCCCAATCCTCTGTTGATATCCCTCCATGCCTTATATAAATCCCTTTAACATTTCATATAATAAAGGCTGGGTGATGATGAACTCCTTGAACTTGACCTTATCTGAGAAGCACTTTATCTGCCTTTCCATTCTAAATGAAAGTTTTGCTGGATAGAGTATTCTTGGATGTAGGTCCTTGCCTTTCATGACTTGGTATAATTCTTTCCAGCCCCTTCTTGCTTGAAAGGTCTCCTTTGAGAAATCAGCTGACGGTCTTATGGGAATTCCTTTGTAGGTAACTGTCTCCTTTTCTCTTGCTGCTTCTAAGATTCTCTTCTTATTTTTAATCTTGGATAATATTATTAAGATGCGCCTTGATGTGTTCCTCTTTGGGTCCAACTTCTTTGGGACTCTCTGAGCTTCCTGGACTTCCTGGAAGTCTATTTCCTTTGCCAGATTGGGCAAGTTCTCTTTCATTATTTGTTCAAATAAGTTTTCAATTTGTTGCTCTTCCTCTTCTCCTTTTGGCACCCCTATAATTTGGATGTTGGAATGTTTAGAGATGTCATGGAGATTCCTAAGCCTCTCCTCATGTTTTTGAATTCTTGTTTCTTCATTCTTTTCTGGTTGAATTTTTTTTTAAGATTTTATTTACTTATTTTTAGACAGAAGGGAATGGAGAGAGAAAGAGATGGGGAGAAACATCAATGTGTGGTTGCATCTCATGTGGCCCCCCTGGGGACCTGGCCTGCAACCCAGGCATGTGCCCTGGCTGGGAATCGAACCAGCGACCTTTTGGTTTGCAGCCCACGCTCAATCCACTGAGCTACACCAGCCAGGGCTCTGGTTGAATATTTTTTTCTTCCTTCTGGTCCACACCGTTGGTTTGAGTCCCAGTTTCCTTCCCATCACTATTGGTTCCCTGTACATTTCCCCTTATTTCTCTTAGCGTATTCTTCATTTCTTCATCTAATTTGCTACCAAATTCAACCAATCCTGTGAGCATCCTGATTACCAGTGTTTTGAATTGTGCATCTGATAGATTGGCTATCTCTTCATCACTTAGTTGTATTTTTACTGGAGCTTTGATGTACTCTTTCATTTGGGCCTTTTTTCCCCCCTCATGGTGCCTGTTACTTTAAGGGGTGGAGCCTTAGGTGTTCACTGGGGTGGGGTAACCCACCTCGTGTTGTGACAATGCCTTAGGGGTGGGGCCTGGGAGGGAACAATGGCGCTTGCTCACCACCGGCTCCCAGTCACTTTCCTCCAAAGAGGAAAATGGCGCTTGCTCTCCTGTGAGGCTGGGAGTTGCTCTTGCTGCGGCCTCAACCCACACAGGTGCTTTCAATAGGTGGACCGAGGCTTTCCCGCCCCAGCGATGGTGGGTTGCACGGTCTACTCCACTCCCCGGGTCTTTCTCCTGGTTTATCTGCGTGCGAATGACAGACTGCCTGGTCCACCAGTCTCAGCCCCGCTGGTTCCCACGGGCAAGGGCTTCTTCGGGTGCACCGGCCTTGGGTTTTGCTGAGTGCGCTGCCGCTGCGTTTTGGCCAGGCGCGCCCACTGGGAGTCTCTCTGGGCAAACTGCCCTCTTGCCTTGTTCTCTCTCTGCCCGGCTCCGCCCTCTTACCAGTCTGGAGGAATGTGTCCTCTCTAACTTCTTGGCTGTGGGACTTCCACTCGGTTCGAGTCTCTGTCTGTTCTGGTTGTTTGTTTTGCTTTTTAAATTGTTGTTTTTCCTCTTTTGGTTGTGAGAGGAGGCACAGTGTGTCCACCTATGCCTCCATCTTGGCTGGAAGTCCCCAAATGTTCTTTTGCAGCCACTTGAAAACAAAACTAAATGAAACAAAGGGTCAGAACAACCCCAAAACCCCAAGGAACTGTCTCCACCCAAACACTGGTTAGATGTGAAGTTACTGCGGGGTCGAGGGTGTGGGTGGAGGCAGCCATGACCTGTAGTGGCCTACGGATGCCAGTCAGCTCCCTGCTCTGAGCCACCTTGGTGCCCAGGTGGGGGTCCCCACTGACCCTCCCCAGGTGTTCTGGGACTGCTGGTTGTCCTACGGAAGCACCTGGGTCACAGGATATTCTGGATAGCAGTGACCTGTGCCCTCACTCCCATCTGAAATGTCCTCTTACACAGAACTTATTCGGGGCTGGGCCTGCCCCATTGTCCATGGGGCAGCTGTCTGTGTCCCTCTCCCGGGTGACTGAGGACTGAGGAACTGGCTGCCCTTAACTTGTCCCTGGGCAGCTCATTCCCCACTTTATTTTCCCGAGACAGAGCTTGCCACTTACCACAGTCACTGCATCTTTGACCTTTAGGTCTCCTGAAGAATCTCAACACCACAACCGAGGAAATGGAAGCCGTGAGCAAAGCAGGCCTGGGAATGCTGAAGTTTGTCGAGGCTGTAATGGGCTACTGTGATGTTTTTAAAGAAATCAAGCCCAAGAGAGACAAGGTATTGCCCATCTGCAGGGTGCAGACACTGCTGCGGAGTGCGGGACCAACTTGCAGTCAGAGTTCGTGTGTCTGGGGCTTTGCTGGAAGAACTCTGGCAGGGTTCTGACTTTAAGCCCATAAGCAGTTTTGTCCCAGGAAACAGTACCTGTGGATTACAGCCCTTGTTCAGACGTCATGGGGACTGGCGGCGACTCTGGCCACAGGGTTCCCGGTTTCGTGTGAGGGGAGCAAGGTGAAAGACGCTCGAGGTCGTCTTTGGGGGCGGCACAGGGGTCTCGGCCGTGTGCTGTTGCCGGCTGGCTGGGCAGCACTCTTGTGGGCGTCTGTCCTGTGCCCTGTGGCTCAGCGTCCAGGCCTTTGCCCACTTAGTGCCACCATCCCTGGGCCCGAGTTCCAACAACTAACACTGTCGACAGACATTGTCACTTGTTCCCTGGGTGCAAATGGCCCCAAGCAGAGAGCCGCTGGGTCAGAGCGACACCTTGAACCCACAATGCAGAGAGCACTCGTAGGCTGGGGCTGTCGCCGGGAGCCGCGGTTTGACGTCACTTTGTAACTCATAATTTCATTATTCAGAGAACTTGGAGCCCAGGTCAGAGGCTGTTTCGTCCCTGCCCCAGGATGAACCTGTCCCGACTGGCCTGCCAACCTTCCTTACCTAGGTGGCCAGGCTGGAGCGGAACTTTCACCTCACGAAACGTGAACTGGAAAGGATCCAGAATGAGTTGGCAGCAATCCAGAGGGAGCTGGAAGCGTTGGGGGCCAAGTATGAGGCAGCCATCCTGGAGAAGCAGAAGCTTCAGGAGGAGGCTGAAATCATGGAACGGCGGCTGATCGCGGCCGACAAGCTCATCTCTGGCCTAGGCTCTGAGAATGTCAGGTCAGCGGACCCCCAGGCCGGACAGGGCTCTGAGGGAAGCGTGGGGTCCAGGCACAGATGTCAGCAACAGAGGTCTTGCCTTGCAGTCTATGCTGCATTTCCATCTGAAAACCTTGGGGAAAAGTCTGACCCCACTGTTGCCGGGGTGCAAGGGGCTAGTGGCCAGCATACAGATGGCCTTTCTGTTCATCGTTGAGTGTTGTTTATTAAGTGACTTTTCAGGGTTAAGGAGGCAGAGCCACTGTGGAGACAGGGAGAAACCAGAGCCTCCAGTGAGGTGCCTCCTGCCCTGGGAGTGGCTGCTTCTCAGAGACCGTTAACCCTGAGTCCTCTCTGGGTGAGTCTGGAGGAGGAGGCCGTTCCGTTGCCATGCGCTTGTGCCGTGTTCAGCCCTGAGCTGCGCCCCTGAGTGGGCAAGGCCACATGGCCACAGTTGGCCCACTGGGTGGGACAGCAGTTTCTAATGCAGTGCCTGCAAACATGGTGTGGACCACTGGGAACACTGCTGCTCACGAGAAACACACATGGTCCCTGTTTGCACAGCCCATAAGACTTTGGCCGTTCACCAGAAGAGGCCAAAGAAACATCACTCCTACTGCAGACAGCGTTGTGCTGCCCAGCTGGGCCGGAGCGCGGGAGCCCTGCCGTCCGTGTTCGTGAGTTAAGGATTGAGAGCTCAGAAACAGTGCAATTACTGCTTCATAAAGAGCTTGCAGACGAAGTGCGTCCCACGAACATGCATCAAGGCCCCTGTTAGATGCTAGGTTCTGCTGAGCCTTGGAATTGAACAGAGTTTTTCAAAATATTAAGATTGTAGGAAGGGAATCTGTAAAAGAAAAGAAAATCTCAAAAAAAATTTTCTTCTGGCTAGCCCCATTAGCAGTGGGTCATGCTGGTTTTTCTAGAATGTTTCTTCAGATTGTGCTGAAAGGTAACTGCTTACCGCGGCCCCCCTGTCCTGTGCCAGGTGGCTGAATGACCTGGGTGAGCTGATGCACCGGCGGGTGAAGCTGCTGGGGGACTGCCTGCTCTGTGCGGCATTCCTGAGCTACGAGGGCGCATTCACATGGGACTTCCGCAATGAGATGGTCCGTGAGGTCTGGCAGAAGGACATCCTGGAGCGGGAGATCCCCCTGAGCCAGCCCTTTCGGTTAGAAAGCCTGCTCACAGACGATGTGGAGGTCAGCAGGTGCGTGCGGTCCTGAGCTGGGGGAAGGGCGGTGCCTTGGGCTGGGGCCCCTGTGGGTGTGCCTCAGCGGGTAGCAGTGAGTGCACTGCAAATCCAGCTCCTGGACTCTGAGGAGGGTTGAGCAGTTTTCGGGATTGGTGGGTTGTTCTGGAAGGCTGACCCTGCCCACCTTGATCCTTGGTTCACAACTGGGCAAGAAAAGTGGGTTTTCCTGCCACTGTCCCTTCCAGGTGGGGCTCCCAGGGACTGCCCCCCGATGAGCTCTCCATTCAGAATGGCATCCTCACCACCCGGGCCAGCCGCTTCCCCCTGTGCATCGACCCGCAGCAGCAGGCCCTCAGCTGGATCAAGAGAAAGGAAGAGAAAAACAACCTGCGGGTACAGCCGGCCTCCCTTGGCCCCCACTGCTCTCTCTGCCCCTGCTCAGGGCATGGCCTGGCTCCTCTCCTCTCCCTCCCAGCATCCCCTGCCCCGCACTGCGCCTCCCACCCTACCCCCACCCCACCCCACCCCCGGCCTCCGGCCACGCCCAGCTCAGATGCCACCGCCCTGAGCCCTAAGCAGAGCGCCCTCAGCCCCTCAGTCGAGTCTCGAGGGCAGGATGACCCCGTGGCTTTGCTAGTCTTCATGTCCCCTATGGTGCAGGGCTTGGTGGCCTTGGGTGCTCAGTCGTTTTGTTTTGGAAGGGAGTGGGAGAGGACTTGATTAAGATATAATTCATGCACTGTAGAATTCACCCACGTAAAACACAGTTCAGTGGTCTTTGGTGTGCTTACGGAGGAACCAGAGCCAGGTCGTATCACCCCTGAAGGGGTGCCATGTCCCTCGGCCGTCACCACCCTTCCCTCAGTTCTTCCCTCCCCCCAGCCGCTGGCGCTCACCAGTGTGCCTTCTGTCTCTGCGCGTTTACCTTTTCTCAGCGTCGATGTGGTGGGGACACATGCTGTGTGGCCTTCTGTGTCTGGCGTCTCTCACTCAGCGCCGTGCGTTTTAGTTCACGCACGTTGTGGCTGGAGTCGGCGCTGCGTTCTTGTTCACGTCTGACTCGCATTCCCTTATGTGGACGGATCACATCTGTCCGTCCACCCATTGATGGACACATGGTTTGTTTCTGCTTATAGGCTGTTGTGAATAGTGCCGCTAAGAACATTCATGTCCAAGCTGTTTTGTGGGCATGTTTTCATGTTTTCTTGGGAGAAATTGCTGGAGTCCAGTCACTTGGCTAAAATAATCAACAGATTCATGATCTTGAGTTTTACCTTCGCCCTCTTTTGTCTGGTCCTTGCTCTCGGGTCCATGCCTGCGGTCGGGGGAAGCCTGCTTGTGTCCGTGGTCAGGGGAGAGCCACAGGCTGGGGTGAGCTGTCCGCGTGTGGCCACACTCATTGGCCCTCTTCCCTCAGCCTGCCAGGGCCCCGAGGTGGCCGCACGCTGCTGGCCCCATCCCACCGCTGCTGCCCTTCTGTGCCTTAGAGAGGGCAGATTCAGTTCCTGTGGAGAGAGGCTAGGCCAGCGCAGTAAGAGAGGACACAGAAAAGGATGAGGGCCCCAGCGGGTCGGCATAGGGGAGGCATCTTCGCGTGCTTTGAGGAAGATATCAAGGCAGTCTTGAGGTTTCAGAGAGGGGAACAAAAGAAGAAAGAGGATTAAAGTACACGTTTCTGTGGGCTCTGTGTTTGGGTCCCTTTGCGGTCCTGTGAGAGATGTAACAAAATTCTCCTGTAATCACTCTTCCCTGCTGGACTCTGCATTTGGTACAAGAGGCTGAGCCTGAACCTTGTAGCCTTCTGGGTTCACGTGGGACACACGCCTGGCTTCTCCCCTCTGGCTGTCTTCCGGGTTCCGTGTCCATACCCCCTCCTCGCCTTATACTTGGGCAGTGTGGGCTGACCCTGTGCCCTGCCTCCCCCATCCTGCAGGTCGCTTCCTTCAATGACCCTGACTTCCTCAAGCAGCTGGAGATGTCCATCAAGTACGGGACTCCCTTCCTGTTCCACGATGTGGACGAGTACATCGACCCTGTGATCGACAACGTCCTGGAGAAGAACATCAAGGTCTCCCAAGGGCGGCAGTTCATCATCCTGGGTGACAAGGAGGTGGACTACGACTCTAATTTCAGACTCTATCTGACCACCAAGCTGGCCAACCCCAGATACACCCCGTCTGTGTTCGGGAAAGCCATGGTGATCAACTACACCGGTAAGGGCCTCTGGCGCCGCGGTGCACGGGTGGTTGCCATGGGGACCGCAATCTGCGACCAAGGCTTTCCCAGGTCACGTTTTATCCAGTGACCCTGGCTCCTCCTGTCACATCTGAACCGGTCAGTTCTTAATGACCAAGTGACTCTTAAGGAGGTGAGGCGTTCTGAGCCTTGAGGTGGCTGAGTCGGGACTGAGGCCCAGATGTCCACAATGGGGGGGAGGCGAGACGCCTTCCGGCAGGGCAGGAAGTGGTGCTGTGTGCATGCACATGCTGCGTGGCTGAGCTCTGTTAGGGACTGCATGCCACGTCTTGAATTTTCTAGGGTCGTCACACAGGTTCTTATATAGGTTAGTTAGGTGTGGCAATGCTTCCCACTGGGGTTTTATGGGGTGAGTCTGCCCACCACTCCATAGGGCAGCGTCTCCATTTTGTTCTGACATTTTTTCACCTTGTGGCTTCCGAGTGATTATGTCATGAGTGGGAGTCCCCGTATCCCTGAGATGCTGGCGTGTGCCTGCCCTCAGCTTGCCCCAGGCGCAGCTGCACTGTGAGAAGACGCAGGGACAGGCTTGTTGTGGGGACAGCATGGTGAGGGCCGCCCTGCTCCCCTGCAGTCACACTGAAGGGCCTGGAGGACCAGCTGCTGAGCGTGCTGGTGGCCTTCGAGAGGCACGAGCTGGAGGAGCAGAGGGAGCACCTCATCCAGGAGACGAGCGAAAACAAGAACCTGCTGAAGGACCTGGAAGATTCCCTCCTTCGGGAGCTGGCGACCTCTACAGGGAACATGCTGGACAATGTGGAGCTGGTGCAGACCCTGGAGGAGACCAAGTCCAAAGCCACGGAGGTATCAGTGCTCAGGAAACACACTCAGTTCGAGGAGAGAACTGTACTCCGTGACCTCAGGGCCTTGTTCATGGGCCCAGGTCCTAGAATCGGAGGCTTTGGGGTGGGAGGACATCAATCTGTGCTCTCGTCGGACCTGGGCTTCGGGTCACCTGAGGGTTTGCCTGATGAGAACTGGCCTTTCCGTTGGGGTGCACTCTAGGGAGGGTTATTCTGAAGGGGATTCCAGGGGCCCTTGCACATTATATCAGCCTCTTTCAGTTGAGAGTAATGGAAAGTCCACCCTGCTTGGCTTAAGTCAAAAGGGAATTTATCAGCTTAGAAAACAGAAAGGTCCATGCGGACTCTGGATCCAGGACTTCGGGCATGTCATCAAGACTCGGTTTCTCTCCATTTCCCGGCTGGGCCTTCTGTTGGCTTTGTCCTCTGCCTCCCCATGGAGCTAAGCTCCCCTTGTTGTCTCAAGATGGGTCTGACCTCATGTCCTTTCAGGTTCAAGTCCTAAGGGAAGAGTAAGAGTCTTTACCTGTTCCTATCATGAAGGTCCTCAGAGGCATTTAAGTCACATGCTCACGCCAAACCAGGCTCACGGCCTGGGGTTGGCCTGGGGATGGGTTGTGTGGACTGGCTGGGCCTCGAGCACATGCTCCCCTGCTGCAGCTGGGATGGGGTCCCACATGGAATGAGATGGGGGAGCTGTGACTCTCCAAGTAAAATCCAGGGACTGTTACCAGAAAAAGGGCCAGTGAAACCAAGCCACTAACGTCAATCACATCTCGCAAGGGGGTGGGTACCCTGATAGCCCATGGGGCATCGCTGGGGTTTTCTGGCTGCCCCCGACTCCCTTTCCCTGCCTTCTTACTTTCTCACCCACTTCGTAGAACTCTTGATTACAGGTAGGAGGCTTCCTGTTCCCTTGGCAACGTGCACCTTTCCCTTAGGTGTCAGAGAAGCTCAAGCTGGCAGAGAAGACAGCCTTGGACATCGACAGGCTGCGGGACGGCTACCGGCCGGCCGCGCGGCGGGGGGCCGTCCTGTTCTTCGTGCTGTCGGAGATGGCCCTGGTGAACGCCATGTACCAGTACTCCCTGAGTGCCTTCCTCGAGGTGTTTGGGCTGTCGCTGAAGAAGTCGCTGCCTGACTCCATCCTTATTAAGCGACTAAAGAACATAATGGACACGCTGACCTTCAACATCTATAACTACGGCTGCACAGGTGAGCGACCCCTTGCATGGACTGGGACAGGCGTGCTCTGTGTGTACCTTTGGTGTCTTTGTCTGAGCGTCAGGTGGGATGGGGACCTGCTGATGGCCTCACTTCAACTTCCTCTCCTCTCCAGAGGCTCTGTCTCTAGCCGCAGCCACATTCCGGGATCCTGGGCTCAGGGCTTTCCCATAGGGGCTGGGAGGTGGGCAGAATCCGGCCCGCAGCAGTCAGGCAGGAAATAGGTTGAGGACTGTTGTCCCTGTAGGGTGCATTGGGTGGCCGACCCTCCTAACACAGGTGACGGGGGTTTCGGGCTGCAGACTGGGGCTCAGAGGGCCAACTTTCTCAGGAACGTGCTTCTCCTGTTAGAAAAGAACTTGAGCATGTCGTGTCCTCCCGTTGGCGGGATGTATGTCCTCTACACTAGAGATTGGCAGCCACGACCCACAGGCCACCCCTGGCCTCCGCCCGCTTTTATAAATAAAGTTTTATTGGAACATAGTCATATATGTGGGGCATGGTTTGTACATTGAGCCCAGTGAGGGCTACATGCAGCTGTGCAGTCTAGGGGTTTTGTTACATTCTCTTTTGTTTTCTTTTCTTACTGTCGTTCAAGTACAGTTGTCTCCATTTCGCCCCACCATGCTCCCCCGCCCCGCCCTCAGCCCCACCCCTGTTACAGTTCTCTTATGTGTGTGAGCACGTTGTGCATAAGAAACTCAGTATTAAAAACAAATTTTAAAAATCAATATCCACCCACTGTTTTTCTCCAGGGCTGTTTGAGAGGCACAAATTACTCTTTTCTTTCAATATGACGATCAAGATAGAGCAAGGAGAAGGGAGAGTTCCCCAGGAGGAATTAGATTTCTTTTTAAAAGGTAATGAATCCACCTCCTTTCATTTATACGTGTACATATTTTTTTTCATTAGAACAATCGCCACAGAAATTCTCCTTAGAAATCGGCTTCCAGTTGTGCTTGTTACTAAAAGTTTCAGTGGATGATCCCAGCCTCACAAATGGTTCTGGTTTGGCGTGGAGCTGCCGCTCTCTGCCTGAAAGCGCCCCCAAGGCTGGAAGCCGGCGAGGGGCTGGCGGGGGGTCACCAGTGGTGACACGGGAAGCCCACGCCTCCTCCTCTTTCCGGCCTATGGTGGGTCCGCCCCTGGAGGGACGTTCAGGCACAGAGCTTCCAGCTCCTGCTATGGTGGCGTTGGCTGCTGACTGTCCTCCTCCTGCCGTGACTAGGAAACATTTCCCTGGAGAAAAGCAGGCGGAAAAAGCCCTGCACTTGGCTGTCTGACCAGGGCTGGGAAGACATCATGCTTTTATCGGAGGCATTTTCAGACCGCTTTGGGAGTCTTCCCGAAGATATTGAGAAACAGCCAGCTGTCTGGCAGGAGGTGAGCACTTGCTCGTCTCCTCCCTTGCTTCCCTGCACGTCTGTCTCCAGACTGAGACTGTAGCCTGTCCCCTCATTAGTGCAGGGACCTCCCTTCGAGTGGACTGTTCTGAGTGTGACCAGTGCCCTCTAATTTCCTGGACAGCATTATTCTTTATGTGTTGGTTCAGCTAACTTTGTGGGAGAACCATTGTTCTTCTATCCATCCATCATCCATCCATCTGTCCATCCATTTGTCCGTCCATCCATCCTCCCACTCATCCATCCCGCATCCAAGAAACACTCACTGAGCATCTACCAGGGACATGTCCCCGATGGGCACTGGGGGTCTCAGCAGTGAATACAGCTCAGACCTCCCTTTCCTGAAATGCGTAGTTTAGGGTAGGAAACAATAGCTTTGACAAGAAGTGGCGTTCATGTTCATACTCCCATAGATTTCTCCCCTTGACAGCGGCTTTGGGACCGTCACATAAAGATGGGGGCCTGTGCCATTACACAGCTGACGCCACCATGGCTGTGCTTTGTTCTTTCCAGTGGTATGACCTGGACTCGCTCGAGCAGTTTCCCTTCCCCTTGGGTTATGACAGCAACATCACCCCCTTCCAGAAGTTGCTGATCCTGCGCTGTTTCCGCGTGGATCGGGTCTATCGGGCCGTGACCGACTATGTGACTGTAACGATGGGAGAGAAGTAAGTGCGGTGTTTACGTCCGCCCGCCCTTTCTGTGGGGCCATCCCTGCCGGCGTGCCCAGATGGCGGGGGTAGCCAGCTCCAGGAGAACCAGCCTCCTTTGAGCGCCGTTTGGTAGCCACGCTGGAATAGTGCTGGTCTAGAGAAATGCGCTGTTCATACTCATGTATTAAAATACTATCTCAACATGGAGTCCATGAGATACTGTGCATATTTCTTTGGTATGGAGGATTTAAAACCCCACGTGGACTCACACCAGGGCTCACCTCAGTGTGGACGGCCACACTTCAGGTGCCAGCAGCCATGGTGCCTCGTGCTTGCCACGTCGGACACTGTAGCTCAGATGTGACTTGGCGGCTGGCAGGCGATGGGAATGAGTGAATGAAGCTGGGTGGGGACTGTGCAGACTGGAGGAGAGCTCAGGTCCTGGTCGGTGGCCCCCTAACTCCTGCTGGCTGGTACCAGGCGGCAGTGGGGACCCACATCCTCTGACTCTTCAAAAGAAGCTAGAAATTTAGATTTCTCCCCATCCTTATGTTGGAAGCTAATTTTTTAAAATCTCGAAATGTGAGCCATTTGGAACATGTCTGTGTAGCTGTCACTGTGGAACCTTTGGGTCTGGGACGTCCCCTGGAAGGCTGGCTGAGGGCACTCTGTCAGGAGGCCCTGGCCCCGTGCAGATCCCCTGAGGCCGACTTGGCTGTGCTGGTAGGAAGGAGGCAGGGAGGCTCCGGCATGCTGTGTCCCGTGTGCATGGCGAGTGGATTCGCAGGCTGTGTGGACTGTGCGGGGAGCCCTAGCAGAGGAGTGGCCCCAGGGTGGTGAATACAGGAAAGTACCCTGGCCAGCGCGTCCTCCCACCAGGTACGTGCAGCCCCCGATGATCAGCTTTGAGGCCATCTTCGAGCAAAGCACCCCCAGCTCACCCATCGTGTTCATCCTGAGCCCCGGCTCTGACCCCGCCAGCGACCTCATGAAGCTCGCCGAGCGCACTGGGTTTGGGGGAAACCGCCTCAAATTCCTTGCCATGGGTCAAGGCCAAGATAAGGTAATTTGTTGTTGGAAGGAGCCGCTCTCAAGTCGGGCAAGGTCCCCAGCCTCTGTGAGGAAAGAGCTCACGCCCAGTGTTAGGCTAACCGGGCCACACCATGCTAGAGCGGGGGGCGCAGTTACCGGTCCCCAGTACGAGGGCGCTATAAGGAGAGTGTAGTTCTAGATCCAGTACCCAGTGGCTGCCCCGCGCACGTGGCCAGGGGGTGCTGTTCTTTTCAAAGCCCTTTCACATACAGCCAGCTCCTTCCACCCCTGCAGCACCCCCGCCCCCACCGTGGATCAGGGTTGCCATCACCCCAGGGGCCGGGCCGAGGGAGGCCATGGGGGAGGCCACGGTGCTCGCTCACCGCCCAGGCTGTGACCAGCCCTGCACACGTAGGCGGCCCTGAGGGAGTTTGGACATTGTCCCTTTGAAGGCTCCCTCCACAGCTCCGGCTGGAACAGGCCTTTGCTGGTCAAGGACCGGAGTGGGTCTCTGGGAGGACACGGGGGTGCCAGGGCTCCAGGACACCAGCTCTTCTCTCCCATCGCTGCAGCTGGCTCTGCAGCTGCTAGAGACAGCGGTGGCTCGTGGGCAGTGGCTGATGCTGCAGAACTGCCACCTCCTGGTCAAGTGGCTGAAGGATCTGGAGAAGTCCCTGGAGAGAATCAGCAAGCCCCACCCGGACTTCCGCCTGTGGCTGACCACAGACCCCACCAAGGGCTTCCCTATCGGGATTCTGCAGAAGTCCTTGAAGGTCCGGCTTCGGGATGGACCCTGACACACCCACAGCCCCTTCCTCGGCTCACTGCCATTTGTCTGTGCGCGTGCATGTGCATGTGTGTGCATGCATTCGTGTGTGCTCAGAAATAATCCCAGGATGTGGTTGGAGCTTCCAGGATACCCTGTCCAATTCCACCCCTCCCTCTCCAGAGGTCACCCCTGTCCCGAACTGGGCGGCAGCTGTACCTCTCAAACAAAGCCTAGGCTGGTTTGCATGGACTTCAAGTCTAACTAGAGGCCCACCTCGGTCTGCAGTCCTCTAGCGGTTCGTGCAGAAGTTTCCCGTGGTTAACACGCTCCATTTAATTTATCTCCCAGAGAGTTTTTGGAAAGGTTCTGTCATCTGTCTTGGGTAGAGGGGAAATGTCACTATGTTAATTTCACACGGGAAGACCCCTTGGTTTGGAGAGAGGTGGGAGGACCTCCTCCAGGTCACTTGCAGAGCAAGTGGCTGTGCTTCTGAGAACGTCCATCCAGCTCCTTAAGGTCTGCTGGGCCCTTAACAAGAGGTGGCTGCTATCTGGGGAAAGGACAGGCGGCCACCTAAAGATATGGGAACAGCTGGGAAGACTGCGCTTTACATGCTCTTCGGAGCAGTGTATGGGCCTGTGGTCTCCGTCACCCTCTGTCCCCTTCTCTGACAGGTTGTCACGGAGGCACCCAATGGGCTGAAGCTCAACATGAGAGCAACGTACTTTAAGATCTCTCACGAGATGCTGGACCAGTGTCCTCACCCCACTTTCAAACCCCTGGTCTATGTGCTGGCGTTTTTCCATGCTGTGGTGCAGGAGAGAAGAAAGTTCGGGAAGATTGGCTGGAACGTGTACTACGACTTCAACGAGTCTGACTTCCAGGTGAACACACACCACGGCCTCTCCCCAGAGCCGTCTTTCCCGCCTATTCTCCCACGTGAGCGGCGGTGGTGTCGGCCCTGCCCATGTCTTCACAAGGGGCAGTGTGCAAGTGACTATAGGTCTCATTGGTGCTGAGCCTGTCTCTCCCCTTCTAAGGTCTGCATGGAGATTTTGAACACATACTTAACGAAAGCCTTCCAGCAGCGTGACCCCCGGATCCCATGGGGCAGCCTCAAGTACCTCATTGGAGAGGTAGGAGTGTCTCAGGGGCCCTCCGTGTGCTGCCTCCCGGGGCTGGAGTAGCCTGGCACCCTCGAGCTTGATCTCAGAGCCCCAGGTGACCCCCCCTCTTGCTCTTCCTGCCCATCAGCCCGGGCCCCACAGTCTCTGTGCATGACGCCCAGCCCATCACCCCGTTGTCCTCGTTCTCAGAGACCTCCATCCACATGTAGGTTCTGGGTTCACCGCCCCAGAGGTGTGTGTCCTCAAAGCATGGCAGGGCCTGCCTTGCCGCACCTCGGGCGTGTTGCAGAGCCTGACTCCCGTTCCGTGCCTTCATGCAGGGCACATGGGACTGTGCTCCCCGGTGGCTGGCACACGGCCCAAATAGTGACATCCCTGTTCCAAAGACAAACGTGGCTGCTGGCCCTTTCGGTGGTTGTGCTCTGTTTGTGTCTTCAGTGCCACGCCACTGGCTCTCACCCCTGTAACCCCAGGTCATGTACGGAGGGCGGGCCATCGACAGCTTTGACCGGCGCATCCTGACCATCTACATGGACGAGTACCTGGGAGACTTCCTCTTCGACACTTTCCAGCCATTCCACTTCTTCCGGAACAAGGAAGTGGACTACAAAATCCCCGCTGGCGACGTAAAGGAAAAATTCGTTGGTAAGGTTTCTCAGACATTAGAAAGTATTTTAAAAGTCTTCTCTAAGGGGGTCCATTTCAGTGGTTCTGTTTTCTGTGGTCGGCTTGATGGCTCTTCTGTCCCCTCACCCGAGGGACTCCTTGGCTGGTAGGTGGGGTCCATCACACCTCCAAGAGGGCCCGTGGGGCTCATCCCAGCCTCTGAGCTGATGGAGCCAGTTCAGATTTCCTGTCCTGGGATGATGGCGAATCTGTCGGATTCCACCTGGAAGGACAGGGTGGCCCCCGAAGCTCACCGAGCTTTTTCATAACAGATGAAAGTAGAGCTGGACTGGTCAAGCTGGTGTCAAATTCTAATTAAAGACATGTCACTGGGCAGGGGAATTACTCTAGTGTGTGAGGGGAGTTGAAGCGGTGGCCTGTCTGAAATCAAGGGTGGCGCATTGCCAACCGCCTATGTGTCTGCGATTGCAGAAGCCATCGAGGCCCTGCCGCTGGCCAACACGCCTGAGGTGTTCGGTCTTCACTCCAACGCTGAGATCGGATACTACACTCAGGCTGCTCGTGACATGTGGGCTCACCTGCTGGAGCTGCAGCCACAGACAGGTACCGTCCACGGGGAGGCCGAATTTAGGGCCGGAGGGCGCTGGTCCGAGGTGCTGCCGCTGGTCCCTAGAGCATCCGTACTGCTGACGCCTGTCTGTGGGCCACCAGGCTTGGGGGCCCAGTCTACACCCCGCTGCCTCGTTCTCCCTGACAAGTGTCTTTTGATTTTAGGGGAATCGGGCAGTGGCATCAGCCGAGACGATTACATTGGCCAGGTGGCCAAGGACATAGAGAACAAGATGCCCAAGGTCTTCAACTTGGACCAGGTCAGGAAGCACCTGGGGGTGGGGATCTCCCCCACGTCGGTGGTGCTCCTCCAGGAGCTGGAACGCTTCAACAAGCTCGTCGTCCGGATGTCCCGGTCCCTGGCCGAGCTGCAGAGGGTGAGTGTGTCCCCCATGGGCAGCGTCCTGCCTCGGCGTAGAGCCTGATGTTCTGATCCCCCTCCCGCCCACTTTCCATCTGTCCACAGGCCTTAGCTGGAGAAGTTGGAATGAGCAGCGAGCTAGATGACGTCGCCAGGTCCCTGTTTATTGGGCAGATCCCTAACATCTGGAGAAAGCTCGCCCCTGACACCCTCAAGTCCCTTGGAAACTGGATACTGTACTTCTTGCAGCGGTTCAGCCAGTACACGTCGTGGGTAAGGGAGAGGTCGCTGGCTCAGGGTGCAGCCTGGACCCCCCGCGACCACCTCCCCGCCCTTCCCCACCCCCACTGTCCGTGCGGCCTCTGTTAGCAGCTGACCGAGCACTCTAGATGGTCTCGGACTCTCCAAGTGTGTCTGTGTCTTCTTTCCTTTTCCTTTTCTGGTTCGAAGAGTTGGAAGTGGACAACTTGCAGCTTGGTTTACTCATATGAGAGTCTGTCTCGGCAACTGTTCCATCTAAGTACCTCTAGCTCCACCTCATTCTTTTTGGGGTTCTCCACTTTACAGGTGCCCGAGCCCTTTGCAGTGGTGGACATCGGGGCAGTCACCACTGGGTTTTTCTCTTCTTTCTCTCTGCCAGCACCGGCGACAGCCCAGGGCACACGCCTTTGGGTGCTCACACGTGTGTCCCCTGGGTGATCTCTATGACGGAAGCGGTGGGTCAGAGTGTGTGCATTTTAGAGTCGGGTGGCTCTTGTCAGACAGTGTCCGAACAAGCTGAAAGCGGAGTGCGCGAGGTCGGTTGTGCCCTCAGCTCTCGCAGCGCTGTGTCCCCAGCATTTTGAATCTTTTCTCCCTGATTGGCAACAATGACATCTAATTGTTGGGATGCATTTCTCCTTTTTTAAAATCATTTTTACTTTTAATTGTAGTTGACATACAATATTATACTAGGTGTCCACCCCAGTGATTAGACCTCATATAACTTACTAAGTGATCATCCCAATAAATCTTATACCCATTTGCTACCAGGCATAGTTGTTAGAGTATCATTGGCTCTGTTCCCTGTGCTTGACTTTATGTCCCCATGACTGCTCTGTCACAGCAAGTTTGTGCTTTTCAATCCCTCACCTTTCTCACACAGCCTCCCAACTCCCGACTCCCCTGCCATCTGGCAGCCGCCAAAATATTCTCTGTATCTGTGAGTCTTTTCCTGTTGTGCTTGTTTGTTTATCTTGTTTTTTAGATTCAGTTGTTGATAGATATGTATTCATTGCCATTTTATGACTCATAATTTTTATCTTTTTTTTCTTCTTCTTAAAGAAGACCCTTTAACATTTCTTGTAATACTGGTTTGGTGGTGATGAACTCCTTTAGCTTTTTCTTGTCTGGGAAGTGCTTTATCTGCCATTCCATTCTAAATGATAGCTGTGCTGGGTAGGGCAGTCTCGGTTGTAGGTCCTTGCTTTTAGTCACTTTGAATATTTCTTGCCACTCCCTTCTGGCCTGCAAAGTTTCTTTTGAGAAATCAGCTAACACTCTTATGCGAGCTCCCTTTAGGTGACTAACTTCTCTTCTCTTGCTGCTTTTAAGATTCTCTCTTTGTTTTTAACCTTTGCGTTTTCATTAGGAAATGTCTTGGTGTGTCCCACTTAGTAAGCTTATGGGGCTCCCTGAGGCCAGATGCTGCTTGTTGGAGAGATTTCAGGAAAGCCTGAAATTTGATCCAGGACAGGCCATTCTTATGGAAAGGCCACTGGAACAGCTTGGGTGGGCCCACAGTTTGGGTGGGGCAGGGTCTCAGGGAATCGGCAGGCTGGGGCAAACAGTATGAGCCCCATACTGGATGGAGACTCGGATGTGGCACCTGCCTGCCAGCTCTGGGCAGGGAGGGCTCAGAAAAGGAACAATGGCCTCTGCCAGCACTTCTGTCTGGCAGAAAGCAGCCCCTGACCCAGCTCTCACTCTGATGCCAGACAATTCGGTTCCTCCCCATGTGTTCCTGGTGCCTTTTGAGCTCTGCCCTGGTGCTGGAGCCCAGAGCCAGTGAGTCCAGGTGAGGCTGTGTGCGGGCTCTTTAAAAAGAACTGCTGGGGACTCTGTCTCGCTCAGCTAAAATCCCTGCTGGTTTTTACAGCCAGAAGTTATGGGGACTTCTTTTTCTGGCTCTGGAAGCCTGACTGGGGGGCCTGGTGTGGGGCTGGGACCCCTCGCTCCTTAGCGGGGACCACTGCAGATGAGACATCAGTCCAGATTTTTATCTGACATGTGTGGGTGTAGCCCAGCCTGTTCTGTGTCTTCACTTCCCCTATCAGTCTCAGTGTGGCAGCTTTATCCCTTTAGTGGCAGGGCTTGCATCAGCCAGGTTCCCGTGGTTCTGCGTGGCGGCGGTTCTGTCACTGAGCTGTGACTCTGACGTGGCTGTGGGAGGGTGCAAGAACGGCGTTGACCTTCGCTGCCATCTTGGCCAGCAGCTTGGATGTGCTTCTTTGACTCTGGTGAGGCTGAGTGTGTTTTATATTTCGTGTTGCTTTTTCTGTAAATTGTGTTTTGGTGTATTGATTTCATTTTTATTGAGTTCTCTGTCTTTTAAAGTTGATTTTTAAGAGATCTTTGAATGTCAAGGAAATTAGTCAAATGTATCAGTCTTTTCTGTTACAGCTTCTGGGTTTTATAGTCTTCACTCCCACGTGGTTATTGGTATTACACCCACTGGCCATTTGATCTGGTATCTCTGTGGTTTTATTTTTTTACAACCAAATCTTCGCTTCACCTGGAATTTGGCGTGGTTGCTCTTCCCAAGTGGGCTCTACCCCGTTTCCTTTCCACTTACATGAACAGCGTCTTTAACCAGGAACTCATGGTCTGATCAGCTTTGACCCTCCCTTCTCTCCAGGTCACTGAGGGTGAGCCCAGCGTGATGTGGCTTTCGGGGCTGCACATCCCTGAGTCCTACCTCACGGCCCTGGTGCAGGCCACCTGCCGGAGGAACGGCTGGCCCCTGGACCGCTCCACCTTGTTCACACAAGTGACCAAGTTCCAAGACGCAGATGAAGTGAACGAGCGGGCAGGACAAGGTGCGGTCAGCCCCTTATGGATCCACAGCCTCTCGTGTAGGGTCCCCCTCTGAGCCACCCCGGTTCTGGGGGTGAACATCATGTGAGCCGGGCAGGCCAGGCCGGGTTTGTGGGTCACTCTGCTGTCACATGGCTGCGTATGGGTACCATCCATGTCTTGACATCTCCCGGGGGTGGGGGCACATACTCTCTCCACCACTCTCTCCTTTGAGCCCTGGGCTGGCGTCAGGGGAGTCCTGGACTACACTCACCTGGCTGGTTTGCAGAAATGGGCTCCTGGGTCAAAATCAGATCTTTCCTGGATCTGGACGACTGGGTGACTTCCCTGGAGACCTTGATGGGCCCTGGGCATGGGCGCCAGAGACAGTGGGCTGGATGGGGACCCTCAATGCGGCTTCAGCCTCGCATGCCTATGACAGTGGTCGCTGACTGTGCCGGCTGTGTCCGGACACAGCCGCTTCCTGGGACTGCGGGGTCCTCGTCGGGGGATGTGCAAGTGCAGTGCCAGCACCCCTGTGAGCTCTCAGAGGGGATTAACGGTGAAGACGCAGGGCCGTTCAGAGTGTGTCCGGCGTGGACACCGCTTAGAGCTGTTACGCAGCAGGATGGCAGGTGCCTGTGCATAAAGCCTGGCCTCTTCTGGCTCCTCAGGCTGCTTTGTGTCGGGGCTGTATCTGGAAGGCGCCGACTGGGATATAGACAGAGGCTGTCTCGTCAAGAGCAAGCCCAAGGTGCTCGTTGTCAACCTGCCGATCCTGAAGATCATCCCCATCGAAGCCCACCGCCTCAAACTGCAGGTGGGAGGCTCGTCTGCTCTCCTCTCCTCTCTTCCCCACTGCCCCTCCCCTCCTCTCCCCCCACTGTAGGCACACATGAGGCAGCGCTTAACCTCCCCTGGGCGGGGAAAGCCCGTGAGGTGTGATCCCAGTGTGGAGTCACGTCCCAGGCAAGTGTACGCACACACACGCATGTACACAGAGACTTTTGCAGGGGCAGATTCAAGTTCAGGAGCCACACTTCAGGAGAGACTGCTGGCTTCTCATTAAATTCAGTGGGTGGGGCCGAGTCATGGCTCCCCCTGGTGTGAACAGCGTGCCTCCCACTAGGCCTGGTCTGGGTCCTCTTCCAGGGAGTGCGCTGTCGCGTTAGCAGAATCTTCCTGCAGAGCCCTTGCCGTGTGTTTTCAGACACAGCCCGGCAGGGGAGCCTCTGTACCCAGAGCACTTAGATTAAGGCTCCACCCCCTACAGTGATGGGCTCTTGCCTCTGCCTGTGGGGACTCCTCACGTGCCTTTCCTTCGCAGAACACCTTCCGGACGCCCGTCTACACCACCTCCACCAGAAGGAACGCCATGGGGGTCGGCTTGGTCTTTGAAGCCGACCTCTTTACCACGAAGCACATTTCTCACTGGGTGCTGCAAGGGGTGTGCCTCACCCTGAATTCTGACTGACCCTCTGGGCGAAGGGGACTCATGAGGAAGGGCCACGCCTGCTGCCATTTCTCGGGGCCTCTCAAGAGGCAGCAGGGGGCTTGACAACAATTTTCCTTTCATGTGAAATCAGCCATTCTGATTTCTTTCCATATAAATTAACCTGCATGGTTTTGTTTTTGAAGCTATTTTTTTAAGGATTCAAAAAAAGTAAATTCCAAAGGACAGCATTTTAAGATGTTGAGTGTTTTATTTTCCTTTTCAGAGGCAACACTTGATTAAGCCTAAGTGCCTGGCATGTCGCTTGGCAAAGTAAGAATTCTAATGTAAATTTCCAAAGGCATGTGTTTGATCATTTCAGTCCGTGGTCTGTTGTAGATGCCTCTTTGGGGCAAGAGTTGCCTGTGAAGGTGTGGGGCTGAAGGCCCTGGCCGCTGGGCTGCGTCAGGCAGAGCACCTTCCCTGGGCTGACGATGGGCCGAGTCACCCCCAGCCACCCTTCCCCTTCCAGAACCCTGTGGCCCTGCTCCTCTGTCTCTGGCCTGCCCTGTGCAGGTGAGGCTGTTGAGCTTGGTGTTTAATTTGTGCACAAGCCCCTACCCCCACCCGGTTTAGGTCTGTGTGGGGTTGGACACAGACTCACAACCGCAGGGCCAGCCTGGGGCCTGGGCTGAGCTGACACGCTGGGGCAGGGCTGAGCACTCAGAGGGTGGGGGCAGTCACAGACAAAAGTAGTTTTTGCCACAACTTCAGAAGAGCAGAATGTTCTACATGGTAGCTTTGGGCCGTGAGAAAGGAGACGCCTCTCTCCAGAAGAGAACCCCCACCCCAGCCTCCACGGGCCAAGTCCCGGGGTGAGCCCACTGTCTGGGTGAGAATGCAGCAGTTATGAGGAGGCCCTGCTATGTCTGTCTCTCCCAGTCATCTCCCTCCCTCCGCTGGTTTAATAAAGACACAAAACAGAAAGGAGGCAGGTTTAGAAAATAAAGTTTGTTGGGATCTTGAACATTTTGGAGAAAACTAACAAAAAGTATGAACACACATTCAGGTGGTGGTGATATAAGGAGCAACGTCATCTTATTTAGTGCCTGTGACATACACAGCCGCGTGGTCACGGTGTCGCCCTGGGGAAGGTCTGCAGGCGGTTACGGGGGCTCAGGAGGGAGCAGGGCCGCCCCGCACAGGCAGTCCGGGAAACGCGCATGGCTCCGCTGGAGTAGGCGTATGGCCATCTGAGCTCACTAACGCTGAGCAGCGTGCAGCCGCGGCCTGCGCTCGGTCCGAGCGCGCTAAGATACACGGAGTGGGGCGAGAAGCAAGCCATTCGGCACACAGGTGTTTGGCCACAGCAGTTAGTAAACAGGTGTCTGCAGCAGCAGGGACACGATCACATTTCGGTGTAAGAGTAAGTGAAGTGGGAGGGGGATAATCTGTTGACAGGTCTGAAAACAATTTGGCATGCATGAAAATTAAAAAAAAAAAAGGTGTGTGGATGGATGAGTTTTTCCTAGCAGTGATCACAGTGCGTGGGTGGCCGAGGGTGAAGGGCGCCTGGCAGGCCTCACACAGTTCTGTCCGTCCCTGAGTTCTTCCTGACGACTTTGCCCCCGTTCACCTGGTCGACTGCCAGCGTCTCCACCTCAGGCGGGGCCTGCGGCGAGGCTCCGTGGTGGATGCGGTGGGCCACGCCCACGTGGACCTTGTGCTGCTTCTCCCGGGCCGGGCTGTGCTGCTCACTAGAGCTGCGGTCAGAGGCGATGGGGGGGATGACCAGGGGCCTCTCCTTGACGAGGTGCATCTCGGCCGACTCCCTGGCCAGCAGGAATGGGGTGGGGTCGGGCATGGCATCCACTGGTTCCCGCAGGAGTAGTTTCCGGCTCTCGGCCCCCAACCTGTAGACCTCGTCAAATTCCGGGTGCAGGGGAGCGGAGAGGCTCTTCTTCATCCGGCGGCGGGGAGTTTCGGGCAGCTTGTCCCTGGGAGGGGCTGGCTTGTAGCTGGCCACGGGGCTCCCTGACGGGCTGCCGTCAGAGGTCCCGCTGGAGCTGAGCAGCTTCCTCTTGGTGGCGTGCAGCTGGGAGGTCAGGTAGGCGATGGTGCCGGCGCGCTGCTCCAGCTCGCTGGACAGCATGTTCAGCTTGTGGCTCTTCACCTTGAGCTCCTCCAGGTACCTCTTCTCCCGCTCCTTGATGGTGTTCTCCAGCACTGCGATCATGGCGTTCTTCTGCTCCAGCTCCTGCAGCAGCTCGGCGTTTTCCTTCTCCTGGACCTTCAGCTGAGCTTCCAGCTCCTCACATCTTTTCTGCAGTTCGCTGCTTCTGGAAGGTGCGTCTCCTGGAAGCACAAGCACAGGGACCAGGTTGGGAACCCGACACAGAGGCAGGCAGGCCTGGGTGTGGGTGTCAGTGGCGGCTCCTACAGGGCAGGGGGCTGGGGGACTCCAGAGCCCTGGCAGCTCTTAGCTCTCAGTTTATCGCATAAAAGAAGGTCCCTGAATTTAAGAACTGCTGAAGCAAAAACACACGACTTCAGAGTTTTCGGCATTTCATCAAAATACTCAAGATTGAAGCACAGCAGATCCATCTGCCTGCCTGGGCGAGGTGTACTCAGCGCTGGCTCTGTTCAAGTCACTGCTCTCAAAGCCTGCTGTAAAAATTCTCCACATCTGACCCACAAAAACTCTGAAGTTGCAGAGGGGACAGATGTCCAGCTGCCACCTCTCCTCTGACATGGTCCCCTCTCCCATCATCTCTCAGGGTGTGGCATCCCTATGACTGTGCTTGGCACCTGGGACCCCTGCCTCCACCACCCCCACCCTTCAGCCCTCCCCAGGTTGCAGGCCGATCCGCACGGCCAAGTGGGGTCCGTGAAGGCAGGAGGCCCGGCTGTCAGCACAGCTCTCAGAGGAGGCGGCCGGGTCAGAGGTGTCAATGATGGGCACACCCCGTCAGTGCCGCTAGGGGTGGAGAGGAGGCTGGGGTCCAGGGCTGTGGGCTGACGTGGGCTGTGACATCAGGGCCCCGGGAGGGAGCCTGTGCCGGTTCCTCCTCTCCCAGACTCTAGAGTGGCTCTGACGATTTTTCACTTTCATAGGAATCTCCCCATTCTCCTCTGCACACACATCCTTTCTAGAATTTTCCGTCTTTCCCCACGAAAGCTGCGTGTGCACTGAGCTGTGGCAGCAGCTGCTCTCTGTTAGCTAAGGCAGTATTTGCTGAACCTGCCTGAGCCGTCAGTCACAGGCACTTGTTGGAATACAGATTCCCAGGTCCTGGCCCAGACTCCTGCAAGCAGAGCCTCCATGGGAGAACCCAAGACTCTTGTGTTTCCCACCCGTGTCCCTGGAGCTGCGTGGGATGGGCAGGTTCTGCAGGCACTAATGCAGAACAGTGGTTTTCACCCCTAGGAGGGCAGAGGCCCCTCCAGGCTGCCTGTGAGGCTTCTACTGCCATCACGAGACACGCCATGCCAATCGGTGCCACGAGCCCCTGCCACTCACGAGGGGCCAGAGCTGGTGAGGCGGTGGCCTAGGACTTAGGGCTGAGAAGAAGCCTGGGCCAACAGGGGACAGGACGTGAGGGTGCCCTGATTTCTTTGGTCCGATGACAAGGGTGTGGGCTGGGCTCTCTGACAGGAGGTATCCTGTCCTCCCGAGTCCCTGGAGGCCCAGCTCCTGGCCTGGGGCTGCAGGGTGGGGCTCCTGGTGCCCTTCCTCTACCTGGGGCCCCCAAGGGTGTGCCAGCACCTCCTCCGCTGCAGCGGACACAGAGGAGTTTCAGCTCCGAAAGGCGCACCGAGAAGACTGAGGCACAAGGGACACGAACGGCCAGCCGAGGGCCTGGCATGCACTAAGCTTTGTGGAGGTGGCCCGTGACTTGGACAAGGACGTGGCCCCCCTTGTGAGCAATAACTGCCACTGACTCCTGTATGGGCGCTGCGCTTCCTAAATCCCCACCTGCCCTGGGGAGCCAGCCCTTTGTAACAGGCTGCAGAGGCCTGGGCTCACCTCCTCTGTCCTGGCTGCCACCTGGCTGGTGTCTCTGGGGGCCCTGAGGATTCTGGTGGGGGGAAGGGTTCCTGGGACTAGGGTCTAAAGAAAGATGCTCAGTGACATTTGGGGGCCACCTAGCAATTCGACCACATCCTCAACCAGTATTTAGCAAGCACGGCACCGCCGGGCCCTGTGCTATGTGAGCGGCTAGGGGAGGGCACTAGGACCCTGCTCCTCCTCTTTCTCTCTGACTTAAATCACACCTGTTTCTGAGTTACAGAAGGAACACGTGTTCACTGTAGAAAAGCACAATGTCCAGCAGCGTGCGAGAGGCACTGCCAATGTGGGCGTCCACCAGGAGGAAACAGAAGCACTCGTTCCAGCCGCCCCACTGTCCCTTGGAACCTCCCTCCACCGTCTTCTAGGCTCCAGTCCCACATGCAGCTCTGTGCAGCGAGTGGGTTTTCTTCCCAGTGGAAACCAGCCGTCCACACAGGCCACAGCGGAAGGAGTGCCGTGGTTAACGTTCAGGGAGGGTGGTCTTACCTGTGTGTTCTGAACTTTTGAGTGTCAGCTCATACGTTAAATCTGAAAAGGAACCACAGGCATTAATTCTGTGAGGTCACGGTGCATTTCAAAGGCTTCACCAGCTCTGAAAACACAGAACTGATCAGTGAGTCCTGCCTAGGTCAGGGTTAGAGGCAAGCAGGGGAGCGGCAGAAACTGGCAGCAGCCCGTCCTTACTGGGGTTCAGAGGGAACCCTCCTTTCCCCTAAAGTGCACCCCAGCATCCACACCAGCACGCAGCTCTCTCTGCTACAGTATTACACTTCGGTCAGTGGTTCCAAAAGCCATTGCCAATTCTAACCACTGCGTCTTGATCTCTCAAGTTCGTCATATGCCAAGAAAGGGCTTTACGGCTTTCTTCACGCACGTCTGTCAGGCAGAGGACGAGGCACGTCATGCATGTGGTCTCCGTGACGAGAGGTCCCCCGCACCAGAGAGCAGCGACCACCCCCCACCCCCACCACTGGCCTGGGGTCCAGATACGCGTGAAGCTGCCTTGGTGACACATCCTGCTCTGCAGGCCAGCTGCCCCTGCCCCAGCGCGGTGCGGGCCCGGGCACCTGTGCAGTGCTGCTGCAGCCGCCGGATCTCGGCGTGCAGGCCCTTGAGCGTGCTGGCATGCTCCCGCTGCAGGAACAGAAGGTTCTTCTGCGCGCTGTGCAGCTGGTTCTCCAGGTTTGCAGTGGCCATGCTGGCATCCAGGTGACCTGAAGGAAACATAGAACCTGGTCACTGTCCCCAGCAACAAGGTCACAGGCAGGAAGCGGACACTGAGCATCCACCGCCCTCGTTGGTTTTGTGGGGTCTTGGGCAGCGGCTCCGGGTGCAGAGCGACACAGCAGATCCAGGGCTCCCTGACTCCAAATCCTGGCCTCTCCGCTGGCCACTAGCTCCGACAGACCGTGACCAGAACCACTCCTGAAGGACTTCCCTCACCAGGTAAGCGCCAGCTGCCTGCCTGCAGAGAGCTGGGTGCCTGGGGCACGGGTGAGCACGTCCTCAGTTGGTGTCTGGAGTGCCAGCTCCAAAGGCAGGAGTCGGGGAAGAAGTGGGTGGAGCCCAGAGGGAAGTCCTAGATTCCGCAGAGCTGAGCCCCCACTCTTTCTCGGGAGAAGCACCTTGCAGGGCCATGGGGGGATGCGGGAGTCTGGAGGCTGCCCCCACCCCTGGCCCCTACTCCTCCGCGTGGCTTAAGTCCCCTACCAGCAGCTGCTCTCGCAGCCTCAGACTCTGCCTCTCCTGTAACTGGAGAAACACGGTGAAGCCCACCCATCTTGAGGAAGGCCTACCGGAGTAATTAGGACACCTTGCTAGCACTGAAGAACGCCAGGGCCGAAAAATGGATCTTCTTATAAAGGGTTCTTATAAATGCATGGCCTTGGAGTGCATTTTCCCAATCTTGTGTCAGAGCCCATGCGAGAGGAATGCCCCTCCCTTCCCCAAGGGCTTCTGGGGCACGGCACTGTGTGGGACAGCTCTGGAAACTCCCCCACACCAAGGCCGTCGTCATGCCAGTGACACACTCTTGGCTATTGGAAAATCGAGGACATATTTAAACACCAGCTCTGGAGTTAAGAATAGTTCGTAACTGCAACCTCCGTGTACCCACTCCTGGCCTGTCCCCCACTGTGTCCCACCTAAGCCCTGCGTGGCACCGGGCACATGGGAGGCCCGTGACCAGCACCTGCTGGACCAGGCAGCTGAGGGGCCAGCCTGCCGAGTGTGAGCGTGGTACTGAAGTGTGTCCGTTCCCACGGGCTCCCTCCTCACTTCCCGGGCCCCCCTCACTGAAAGCAAGTGTGAAGCACCGAAGTTCCGTGAGTCTCGTCCAGCACCCACAGTACAATGCGCCCATACCTGTTTCTCATCTGCCATGCGGGTGAGGGAGGGAGAAAAACGTCACCCCAGCGGCCGGCCGTCCCAGCATGGCGTGGCACTAAATCCCACCTGTCCCAATCTAAATGTGATTAAGTGAGTGTTCGCACTCCAACTGCCTCGGTGAGTCAGAGATGGTGACCTTGCTCAGCCTGTAATTCGCTCATTCACCGTCATCACCACAGAAATAAAAATGGGCCCGATGTGCCCCACTGTCATGGGCAGCCATCTGGCGGGGCAGCAGTCTGGGCACGGGAACGGGATGGTTACTTTTGTGTAAAGCGGGGTGAGCACTGACGGCTCCGTGGGCGCTCCGACAGGGTTGCCCCGAGGGCTGCACCGGCAGCTGGCACTCAGTGCTGACTTGAAAGGCCCGAGACCCGAGTGCCCACCGTGCGGGGCGCGCTCCAGCTGTCAGGCACACGCGAACACAGCAGGCCCTCTCAGGTGCCAGGACGCAAGTCATGCCTCCAAATGGCACCTAATCACCACCTCCCTTTCCCATTGGCTCAAAAGCTCAACAGTATCATGGACTTCCTAAGGACAGAGAGCAGCTGCCACTTAAAAGGTGATGCTTCCGGTTCTTATCCTTGGCTACTGATGACACATCGTTGTGATGACTCAATCCCTCCAATAAGGTGACACAAACGAAGCCACAGAAGTGTCCCTTTTGTGCCGAGGAGATGCAGCGAAGATGTGCGGATCGCTTGGAGACAGCAACGGTGTCAGTCCGGAGAGGCTTCACTCAGCACCTCTAAGGCGCTGGGAGAGTCAGGTCATAAGAAGCGCCCCCGCCCTTCCCCAGGAGGGTCAGTGCGAGGGAGGACCGCAGAGATGCAGGGCGTCCGCTCCGCGTGAGTCATGCATCTTGCTCAGGCAAAGGCGTCCACCCTGCCTGGCTGCGTGTCACTGCTCCCACAGGGCGAAGTCACAGGCCCGCACTGCCTGTGCCACAAGGGCACGTCCCTGGCCTGCCGACTGCGGGCTCTTTGTGCCGCATCGTGGTCTCAAGGCTCTGCAGCGCTGTTCCTCGGCGCTGCCAGGAACCATCAGCATCTCACAGGTCCTCGTTCAGCCAAAGGCAGCGTGCCCCGAACCTGACCTCTTGTGCCCTTGGACAAGCCACTCACAGCTGCAGAGCCTGGGGCCGAGTCGCCACGAAGCTGTTCTGGGCCACCAGAAGTGGCTCTGGGGTTCCAGTGGGGAGGGACCCCAGCCAGACTCACTGCTTCCCCTTTTAGACACATACCTTTTTCTTTAACTTCTCCTCTAACCGCACGCACAGGTCTGGCCTACGTTTGCATCGTCAAACAGAGCTCTGATCACATCACAGCCCTCGGATTCTCCTGGCACCAGATCCCACATTCCTGAGGCCCTGCCTGTCCGTCCCCGGCTGGGGCCCCATCCGGCCCCCTTCTGCCTGGGCGCTCCATCAGTGCTGCTGTCCTCCCACCCTGACATCTGCCACACCCCTTCCAACGTGGCTTTTGTACACCTTGCCCCTGTCTGGAATGTTCTTGGCAAACCACCCCCTGCCCCCTGCCCAGTTAACTGCCATTCTTCCTGCACACCTGGACTCACACGTTATGTCCAGACGTCAGCTAGTTTTCAACTGCCCCCTCGTGGTGCTGCACGGAGGTCACAGCAAGCATTGCACATGCCGCTCAGGCGCCTGGCTGTGGCACCGAGTGCAGCCTGACCTCGCACAGTTTCTTGACGTGACAGAAGCAATATGTCAACGAGCCACTGGGCTGCGTTTCACCAACTGAGAGAAATGGAGTGACTTTGACAGGAAAGGCTGTCACCACTACAAATGGAAAATGTCTTTGTCCCTGCACAATCAAAAGCAGACTTATCTTTTGCTGCACACAAAGCCCATGGAAGTAGGGTAATAATTTTAGTATCTGAAAAAATAGCGCATAGCACCCACGTGGTAGCTGTGAATTAGTTATAAGAAGCTATTTTAGACTCTGGTAATGAATAAGTTATGGCCCATTCGCATGAAGCTCTCATCTTCCAGGAATGATCAGCATGACTGGAGCCTGCTGGCCTCTCTCTGTGCCTTCTGCCAGCTCCACAGCCGAGGGGACAGCCTGGCTCTCAAGGCGGCAGCATCTCAGCCCTTTGTGTACAAGGACCTTGGTGGCTTTTTCGTGGGAACTTCCTGTGATACTCTGGTGTCCTGCAGGGGAAGCAGTGTCGTCGAGAAGGTGAAGGTTGGCTGGGTGATGAAGGCAGCGGGCGCGGTGGTGAATGGTACTCGGAAAGATGATTCCTAGCAGGGAGATGGTTTTCCAAGCAGATTCGTGGATTCAGAAATGCTGAGTGTGGAAGAAACCTCCGAATCAGCTATGCCAACCCCTATGTCAGGACGAGAAACGGAGGCCCGAGGCTTTGCCGAGCACGACGAGATAAAAACAACAGCGGACACGGCCCTGGGGTCGGATGGTGTCCAGGGCTAAATGCTACCTCGTCGCCTAAATCGTGGTGTGTAACTCACAGGGTTGTTCCAAGTGCTGCCGCAATCACTGATGATGCCTGGCGCGGAGTAATGCCCGGTGAACGTCAGCTGTGTTATTTATGTGACTACTGGCCCATGGCCACATGAATATACCTCCGTAGTGTTTACTTAGTCACACACCAGGGTATTTCCTGCATGTCCTCTAAGTGTGGAATGAGCTATATTCCAGGTGCATCTAAAGAGGGAACAAAGCAAACACACACTGTCTGCGGGCCCTTGGCTTCCACTTCCACTGGTGAGGAGCCACTCGGGGAAGCGGGAAGAGTCGGGCTGAGCGAGGGGCCCTGGGGGACAGTGAAGCCTACTTCTTACTCTGGAACAATCTATAACACTTTACGAGAAGCTAAAAAAGGTCCAAGGCTAATTAGGCCATCAATTCTAAACCTGAGATTGTGGCTTTTAGAAGAAAGGAAACTTGCCATCTCTGAAAACGAATACTGATGTTACTCTGAATTCCCAGTAAACCTGGTTAGAGAAACTGTTTAAAGCTGCAGGAAACCACAGCTTCTCCTTGTACACATGTTTAAGAAATTCAGCTAGTGAGTTACTCGAGAGTCCCCAGCAATTACGGCACCAAGAAAAGGGACTCATTTCAAGAAACAATAAGTATTCAACAATCACTACAGAAACTTTTTGGTAAAAATAAGAAACATCATTACGAAGTGGAATACCACATTTTTGTGTATGTAAGTAGATTAAAAGATCTAGAAGGATCTACAACAAAGCATTAAAAGCATTTATATCTAGATGGTGAATTGTGGGTGATTTTTACTTTTTAAAAATTCTATTTTGGTTTGACCTAAATCTTCTCTAGTGTTGAACACATATTACTTTATGGTCAGAAAATTATAAAGCAATTTCTCTCAAGAAAGATAATCACTAACTATCCACTGGCAAAGTGGGATTCTATGTCTTAGTTGTACTGTTCCAGGTAGTTCTGGTAGCTAGAATTGTGATTAGTTTAGTAGAACCAAGAAGAATGAACAGAAAGGCAGCTTTTACAGAAGTAACAATTCAGTGTCCCCAAGATATGCAGAAGACGGCCATGACACGCACTTGAGGAATCCTGACCCGCACGCACTGCGCACTCCCGCAGTTCTCTGACCTTGTCCGTCATAGAATACAAGGCCCATCAGCCATCTTGGGACGCTGACAGCCATTTCCTTCTGAAGGGCGCTCAGCCTCGCATCAGAGTGGTAATGGACGTGGTCAGACAGACTGGCAACGAGACGTGGAAATGCGATCTGGGGCAGTCTGGGAAGCTGGCAGCCCCTGGGGCCTGCACGATGGATTTATAACTGCGTTTCCCTGCAGTCTGATTATCTCAGACTTTGAGTCTCTATTGGCTTCTGTTTAAAAACCATGTGAAGTGTCTGTACGTGGGGGGAGGAGGCTCAGCCCCTCCACGTGAAAAGGTTCCGGGAAGAAAGCAAGTCTGTGTTTCGGGTTGTCTAACATTGCTTCACAATGGGCAGATGCCGCAGCTCCCCTGGTCTGGAATTGCGGGGCCCCTCCTGGAGTACACGGGGCCTCCTGGAAAACGAGGTGACTTAGCAGCCACCATGCCCACACCCTGGGGCGGACCCCGTCCCTGAAGGCCGGGCCTCAGCACCCATCTCCTGACAGGGAGGGTTGCTGCCCAGGCCCGATGCAGTCCCGAGGCAGCGCTGCACTTTCTGTTCCAAAGGGAAAGGCTTGGGAGCTCCTGCCGGGGAAGGAGGCGGTGCCCGGCCGGAGGGGCAGTGGCGGCCCTTCCCGCTGCCCATCCTCCCCCGGCCCTTTTCTGCGGGCGGGCCAGGGATGACTGCCTCCAGGGACCACTCCCGCAGCCTCCTCCCTTCCTTTCATAAGCTAGAGCTGAAAACATTTACAGCAAAAGAGAGATGCCGTGGTGAACTTCTAACAAGCTTGTCACTCACCACGCTGATCCTGAGCCAACAATTTTAGGACACAAAGCTCACAGCTCACCCCACAAACAGCTCTACCTATGATGTTTTCCTTTCGGTGGCAGGGAAAGCAAGTGGCTCACGCAGTTTCCATTTCTACATCCGACTGTGATCACTGCGGGTTTTAGTTGTCTCCTGGTCGGTAAGGAAAGACAGAGGGACCGGAGGCTGAACTGCCTTTGCACACGGACGAGATGGGAGCCTTTCCTAAGTCTCAGTGCTGGGCGAGTGCCCGGGCTGAGAGAGCGTGTTCACCTGCTTTAAAAACATCCACTGCATGGCTTGCCAAACAGATGAACCGTTTCAACTGATTTAACCACTGGGGCTTCTGTCACCCGTTTTCGTGGGCCTACTTTATTTACAGCACAGGTTTTACGGAGAGAAACGTATTACTGACTGAGGTGCAACACCCTCTGACTTCGCCACACTCTCCTGTTTCATCAGCGCTAACGGAGCAGTGAGGGAAACCCTTCTTGGGCGTCTGAGCTGCTTCTCTCTCACCGAGAGGAGAGACGCCACCCCTGGGAAAGGCTCTGACGAGCCCCGCCCAGCCCCAGCCACGGGCGAGCAGGCGGGAAAGGCCACCTCCTCTCGCGCCCGTCTACAGAAGAGGCCCGCACTAGTTACTGCAGAAGAGCTGAAACAGGGAGGACACTGGAGATCTTCGGAACTACTGAAACAGCCCAACAGCAGTCTGCCCAGCGACCGGAGTCACTGTGGCCAGGCATTTCATTCAGTACTTACACACGTGCTGGTGGGAACTAGTAATGCTTCTCATCGGACATTTCTGAGGAATAACAGCTTGTGTACCAATATTTTCAAGGGAGATAAACTCTTCCTTTGAAGCGGCAGTTACCTAGACAATCAGTGCCTAGAACTGTGTTCTGCTGGCTTCAGCATGTCCACCCAAGGCTGCCTGACCCTCGGATCTCCCGTCCAGTGGTCCGACAGCCCGACGCAGACGACCGCCTGTCTCACCGCCCTCCCCGCAAACCTGTGCTGTGTGAGTCAGGCCCGTCGGACGGGTGACAGCTCAGGCCGTCTCCCGTAGCGCTCTCTCCGCTCACAGTGCCTCTTTGTGACGTCGGGAAGCCCAGAACTCCGGAGGCCTGCATTCTCCTCCTTCAGGACACTGCACACGAAGTGCCAAGGGAGGAGAAAAACTCTGCCCAAAATCCCATCGAGGAGGCCTGCTGTTCACAGCAAACCCGCGCGCCCAGACCCGGATGAAGGTGGTGGGAGCGAGGGTGCCGCAGGCGCGCAGGTGCTGTGCGCCTTGTTTCAGGGCTTGCCTCGGCGACCAGACTTGGACCGGGGTCGACCAATGAGCCATTGGTACGTTATCCCAACAAGAAGGAAGGAAGACAAATGAAGAAAAGGAAAAGGTGGGACAAATACATTTCGTACAGTGTCTGTCAGCAGTGGGAGGGGAGCAGGAGAACCTGGGCCGAGTGAACAGATGCACTTTAACCCAAGATTTTTCAAAGTATGGGGCGCGATCCCACCTGCCCTCACTTTGCCTTGTGAAAGGTCACTATTTCCCATTGGGCTTTTGTCATTTTCCGTTTGTCTGTGGCTTGTGTTTCGTTCTCTCGTTTGTGATCTCGATTTGCCACCACGGGATCGGTTATACCCCTCGGTCCGTGACGCACTCCTTGGGACCTGCTTTTACTCAGAGGCTTTTAATGAGGAGCACTGGTGTACCTGTGTGCTGGGAACATGGGCATTTGGGTTCAGGGGGTCCAGGTTTTCCATGGAAAGTTCCAGATTCTTAGGTTGGGTGTCTCGGCTTCTTCTGGTTGGGCCGACCCTGGTGAAGTCTCTCAGTCAGTCGAGAACCTGTGGAATTTGGCTTTCCTCCCAGTTTCCACAATGGTCGCTGGGGTCCTATGGGGCAGATGCTTTTCTGGCTGGTTCGGGGAAGAGTGTGGAGCGGCTTCAACCTCACTGGAGCAGCTGACACAGGTGTGTTCCTGGTGACGCTTTCTGGATGGCTGGTCCCTGCTTCCGTGAGTGTCACCGCCGCAATGTGCAGGGCACTGACAACGACGACGTGGGACAAACGTCTCTCCTGTCTCTCCCCGCTCCACCCTCGCACAGCCTCTTGGTCAGTCTAAGGTGGCTGGGCAAGACGGTGCTCAAAGACCTTTTTTAATTGTGAGGAGCTGAGAATCATTTGTAAAAATAACTGTGCCTATTATTACCAAGTGTCCGTGCCAGGCTCATAGTCACTTCTTTTCTTTTAATTTAAAAAATTCCATTTATTGGTTTTAGAGAGAGGGCGGAAGAGAGGAGGGAGACAGCGATGTGAAAGGGAAACACCGACTGGTTGCCTCCATACGCACCCTGACCAGGGGTCCGACCCGCAGCCCTTTGGTGTGTGGGATGGTGCTCCTGTCTGTGGGGCCACCCGGCCAGGGGGACCCCTTAGTTCTTCAAACAATCACACATGGCAGGTGTGAACCTGCCTGTGTTACGGAACGGAAGCCCCGAGGAGGGGACACTTGTCTGAGGTTACCAGCACTGAGCGTAGGGGACAAAGGCTGGCTCCCCCGGACCTCGTCCCATCTGGACGTGGCCTCCAGTTCCAAATGAGTGGTGTTGGAACCAAAGGTCTTGCAGCAGCTCTGGGAGAAGGTGCTGGCTGTGGTTGTCCTCGGTGCGTTCCAGAACGCCCCGTCCCAGTGTGGCCTTGGCAGGCGGGGCGGCAACGCTGCTGCTCCTGACAGGGACAACAGCGGCCGCTTACCGAGTGCGCGGGGTGCTAGGTGTCGTGCTGGCCACTTTCCACGCCTCCTGTTGGCAAGTCCTCACAACAGCTCGGTGGGGCAGGTACGTACCGGGAAACTGCGGCACAGGGAGCTGAAGTTACCGGCCTCACTGAGATCGCACAGACTCAGTCTTTCCTTGGTGCTCTGCAGCTCCTGTCCCCTTTTCTTTTCAAGGAGGGAGAAATGGTGCTAACACAGGCCTATGTTTTTAATCAGGAAACAAACCTAACCATTGGCTCAGAATTTTAGCTGAACATGAAGGCATCCGATGCCAAGATTTTAGCAAGGTACAACCTCCTCCACGGTCACCGTCCAGATGGTAGTGGACTTTTGAGATGACCTGCACTCATGTGTGAGCTGCCGTGACGTGGCGGCGTCAGGAGGACCCCAGGCTCTGGGTCTAGCCCTGCCACTTACTAATAGGCAGCAAGGGGCAGGTTATGCCGGACACCCTGTGCCTCCCTTTCCTTACTGCAAATGGAGACAGTGCCGACTTTACCAGGGTTGTTGGGGAGTAAAGTGTGTTTATCTGAAGAGGCACTGTCCAGCAGAACCAGTGCGACGATGGAATATTCTGTCTGCTCTCTGCTCTGTCTGTCCGATAGAGCAGCCACCAGCCCTGTGAGCTGGCCGCGCTGAGCACTAACCACTTGAAATGTAGCAGGTGTCTCTGAAAAACTGAGTTTTTCATTTTATTTTAATTGGAGTAAAAGTGTAAGTGGCCCCATGAGGCGGGCAGCTGCTGTCTGGGGCAGTGCAGCTTCGCAGCGTTGAGAGCTGTGCCCAGAGCCATGTGCGCTGCTGTCACGGCGACTCCAGCAAGCAGAGCGCTCCGCACACATCTCCTTGGCTCCCTGGCATCCCGGGATGGGGTCTGCTGTGGCCAGGTCTCACTCTGCAAGAGTAACTCAATGCTATTCTGCCATTCTCGTCACACCGTCCCATCTCACACCTTCATAGCAGTCGTCACTACTTGAAGTTCGGTCACCTGTTTATCTGACATTCCAAGAGTGTGAACTCCATGAGCCAGGGCTTTCCTGCCTGTCCCCTGTGCCTGCGGGAATGAACGCCTCCCTCTAGCACAGGGGGCCCCGACCTCCCTCCTCCCAGTGTGTGGACATGGCTTGCATTACCGCCGGAGCTCTGCCTCCTGTCTTCCTTCCGTCCCTGTCCATGGAAAAATTGTCTTCCACTAAACCTGTCCCTAATGCCAAAAAGGTAGGGGATGGCTGCCCTAGCAATGGGAGCTGGCCCTTCGAGAGAGGGTTCTCTCTGGATGAAAATTAGCGGTGCTCTCACCCGCTCTCTGCTCTGGCAGCCACCCCGCCCCCCATTGGAGGGTGCGTGTTGCGTTGGTGAGTGTGGAGGACGTGCCCTGAGAATGGGGTAGAGGAGGGGGACAGCTGGGATGAAATCAGGCTTCGTTTCCATGGGAAGGAGAGTGGCCTTGCTCGGGACATTCTAGAGTTTGTGACACAGGGTCTTTCTCACTGGGTGCACCTTCCACCTGGAAACACTACTTCTGTTATGAGCGCACTGTGTAAATGCTCAGTGATGAGCTATGGCACAGCACGACACCCTGGGCGTGGCCACGCCACAGGGAAACTGAGGGCCCGGTTCTCACTGTTGGACCTTTGCAGCGGGGTCAGAAGCACAGGAGACCCTGACGAGCGTGGATGATGCTCTTCTTGGTCCACGATGAAAAGAGAAAAACAAGGACAATGCAGCGAGTTTTCACAAAGCTAGCTTTTATTCCACTAAAGGAGAACACTTTATTTTCATTTTAGAACTTCCCAGTTAGAGAACGCACTGTTCCATGAATTCTAGAACCCTCAGAACCACTCGCATCGCCAAGAGACTACAGTGATGGCCATGAGCTTAACATCATCATCGATTTTTAAAAATCTGTTGATGTTTACAAGGCCTATTACAATAGGCTGGGCAGCCAGCTCCTTTTAAATATGCACCAGGGGGAAAAGATCAAGCCGGCGAACATTCTGAAGTGTATACGTGTGCTCGGGCCTCTCTGTGCCGAGTGTACCTGGGGCTACGAGACTCGGCTACAAGAGCACAGAGACAGCAGCGTGTAAGGACACCCTCGGGAGGTCTGTGCAGCGTGGGGCCAGGGGAGAGGACCCGCAAGGGTGCGCCCACTACTACACCTGAAGTTCCTCCTTCCTCACCTGCCTGTCTCCCTTCGAGGCGTGGAAACCCCTGGCAGGCAGGGACCTGGTCCCAGTCCTTTCGGCACAGAGGAGGTATGTGAGACTTCCAGTTACCCCCCCCAGTGGCAGAACATGACTGTGCTGGCTGAAGCTGTGTCCTGTCACTGGGGGCAGTGACAGGGTGTCAGCACACTGCATCCTCAGGTGCCGGATGTCTGGGCTGTTAGGCTCACATTCAGGTTCTCCAGTGCACAGCAGCCCCGCCCCCTTCTGTGGGGACTTGTAGTTCCGTGGGCTGCTGACACCAGTGTGCCCAAGACTTGCCACAGCAAGACGCTGGCCTCGCCTATGCAGCAGCTGCCGACTTCCCTCTGTGTCCCTCTGAGACCCAGGGGTCGGTACTCGGCTCTCCACTCCAGTGTCCGGCTCATGGTGACAGCCTGCAGAGGGAGGTCCTGGTGGCCCCAGAGCTGTCTTAGAACGGAACGGCGCTCTCCTTGAACCACAGCCCGCGGGGGTGACAGGGGAGCAGGATGTATCACAGCATTCTGGAATTAGTGATCGTCCAGCACTGCCCAGGGTCCTACCCCACGACCATGGACGAGACACGCGGGCACCTCTAAACAGCACTCCACGCAGCTGCCTCTGAGAAGGCCTAGCCCCTGGCTTTCTTCATGCAGACTTATACTTTTCCCTCGTCTTCCCTAAAACCACAAAACCAAACACACCTGCGGTTGTCCTCTAACAGTGAAGTATGGCTCTGCTCCTCTCTAAACCAGGTCCAAGCACCACGCTTTACAAGACTGATGGCCTCTGCAGCCAGACACGGACCTGCCCGCTCTCCTGACAGAACGACGTCCGTCCTCACTTACAAACCGTCACACCATGCAGGGCCAAGGAGGACGGCAGACCCACTCGCTGTCACACAGCCTGGCTCCCCGTCCCCAGACACGGTGCCTTTAGGCACGTCAGGGAGCTGAGAGCCGCTGCTCTGTCCACAGGAGCTTTCCGGTCTGGTCACAGCGACCGAACGAAGAGGTAAGATGATCCAGGATCGAGGACAAAGGCCAGCCCCTCCTTCAAATGGAGGGGCTGTTCCTTAAAACCCTGCTACGTTCTTGTCCGTGGGAACATCAGCATGAAAAAGAACAGACCTTTCTTCATGTGCTTATCACCACACACCACCAAAGATAGCCCATTCAGGCTACAGTGGCACTCATCCGTAGGTAAAATGTGCAACTTCAAGGTGAGCAGCATTGGTACAATACTGGGAATTACAATCTATGCACCAGCAGTGTGCAAGCAGTGTCACCTAAGAAAGGGACCTAAAGGGTGCTTCATAGGCCTCTTCCCTGCACAGGAAGGCAGAGGGCCACAGAGTGAGTGCACTTAGAAATGGCTTGGGAAGGAAATCCGAAGGGTTAAAAGTAACATGCCTTCTGCAGGTCTACACTTAACTTCTCCAGTGTTACCAAGGAGGCAATAAAGGAAAAAATTGCAGCTGCAGAGTATTATTTACCTGCCTCAAATTCCATTTACTAAAAGTGCCCTGCCCTTTTGGTCTCCCTTAGCGTAAGCCTTAAGCACCTCAGGCTTGCTTTTTGGTGCTGATGGAAATGCACTGCTCAGCCTTGTGGATTTGGCTCATGGAACAAACCGTGGAAAGGAGGAGGGCACTCACTCCCTCTCCCCTTGCAGCTCCGGAGGAGCAGACGCTTCATGAGGTTGTTTCTGACAAGGTGGAAACCGGGCGTGATCACCAGGTACCACACTCAGCCTGCTCTCCAGTGTGGGGACCTGCACAAGACACAGACCCCTGCTGCCAGTGAACGGACGTCCCCAAAGACCCCTGTGCGGTGCCCCCGGACACTGTGGCAAGGGGCTGCGAGATGGAACCTTCAACCTCTTAAAAGGCTGCTTACTGACTGGCCACCTTGCTTGAGACTCGGCTGTCCGGGTCACAGTAGTCAGAGTAGCATCCTTGATCTTCTGAAGGAATAAAGACATACTTGTAAAGTTTTCTTTTCTTTTTTGGTTGGCCAGAAGAACTTGATACTCTTATCTTTTCCCTTCATGCATGAAGTATAAATAATACTGCATTTCTTGTTCAAACTGAGTCTGAGAGTCTTTGTCTCATTGAAACTGTTACACCTAAATTCACCTGGTGGACAACAGGCATCAAAGCATGTGACAAACTCATCTGCTAAAGCCCAAGCGGCAAACACAAAGCCCGCGGGCCGAATCCGGCCCTCCACCTTGTTTTATCCCGCCCAGCACCTTGTTTCTACCCGGTGGCAGCCAAGCTCTCGCTTAACTATTAAGGAGTAGTTACATTTATACAGCCCTCAAATTACATTCGGCCCTTTGAAGGCAACTGCGAGGCTGATGTGGCCCCCGGTGAAAATGAGTTTGATACTCCTGACTTAAAGAATACAAGAGAGTGACTATTCTTAAAAGGGTTTTTAAAAAGGTAGGTACATTAATTCGGATTTTTTTTCTAACTTCTTCCCAAACCAAACAGGTCAGATGCTGCCCCACTTAAATCCTGTGCAGAGGGCGGGAGCTCTGGTCTTCCCAGGGAGTGGTTGGCTCCAGAGGCAGATGGCATCCTAACCGCCCCACCCCCACTCAATACATGTATTGGGATGGTCCGCAGATCATCACTCCTATTGATAATACAAGTTGGGCACGCCTTTTCCTTCTTCAGACACAAAGCTCCACCCCACCAATCTCTCCAGGGCGCTGTGACTCTCCCGTTCCCCAGCTCTGTTTTCATACATTTAAACATCATGCAGACATACTGGAAAAGTCCAGTGCACCCTGCTGTAGGTGGGTATGCTGGGCTCTTCGCTGTGAAATTTGAGTCATGTTTGAGTAATGAAATAAACAAACTGAAATGCAGGGTAAGCACAAGAGTCAGCCCTTCATCAGTATCTTTTAAAAATAATTTCAGCTCAGAAAACAACGTATTCACCTTCACAACCTTCTGGCTCTCAAAGGAAAGGCTGACATTCCATTTTTAAAAAGAGCTTTAAGGAAAACTCTTCTGTTTGCCTGCATAGCAAAGCGTCAATTTCCTATTGACTCAATGTTTATTACAGAAAACAAAAACCACAGGAAGAAATACAAACCAAGTGTAATTAAAAAGTCTTTTTAAGCAAAACATTGAATATGAGAGCACTTTAACACCGGAGAACCCAATTCAAATGCAAAGTGGGGTTAGGACCCTCACTGATCCCAGGTTCGCCTTTCGCCTTTCCCCGCCCCCACCCCCACCTTCCCAGGGCTCTGGTAGGTGTGTAAGGATGTCATTATGCCCATGACCCTGAAAGCCAGCATAAGACATGAAAAGACCTCCAATGTGCCCCAATCAGTTCCTGCAGGACTCCCAGGCGCTCCTCGGAAGGCCCCTCTCACAGCACTGCGCGGCCCTAGGAGCCACGCTGGTGCAGGGACCGGTTCACCCAGCAACCCTGCAGGGAAAGCACAGCCCGTTCCTCCCACGGCTGGAGGTTCTCCTCAGAAGCAACTTTTGCTCGTGTGTGAAAGTGAAGTCTGTCTTCCTATGAGCACTACTCATCCTCTTCTCGGCTCGGAAGTCACTGTGAACATGTAAAACCCCTTTGCTGCAGGTCGGACTGTAACTACTCGAAGACAACAGGGCACATTCCCTTCCCTGCTCAAACCTTCTGCAGGTCTTGACATTGAGGCTGCAGATGTGAAAATTGGTGTCATTACCTGCACCCACCCAACCAGTCTGCACCGTCAACCTGAGCCAGACGCTTCCTGCTCCCGCGGTATGTGAGGCACACACAGGTGCACAGTGGCCGCCTTAAAGCGATTCAGCTCAGTGGGCATTAGTCATGTCTTAGGTAGTAAGTGTGTGTCCACTATGTATTAGGAACTGTCAATGGCGGGCGTTGTTCCAGACAAGAAAAAAATGCTTTATGAAATAAACATATTTCTTAAAAACATCTTGTTGCAAATGCACTCCAAGTAATGATGGCGATAAAATGATTTTAACCAACAAATAACAAATGGAGGTAGAACCCAAATGATTTTCTACGGTAAGCAAAAGAATTCATTTGTTTTCTTAAAAAAATAATTAACAATAAAAATATTGAATTTCCAAGAAACTTGTTTATTGGACTGATGTATTTACACGTGCTACAAATAACTGTTATGTACTTTAGGTTTTAAATATAACAACTACATTTACTGAGTAATTATAACATGATGCAGAGGAATCATAAAAACTTTTAAGGTTTTTCAGTAGTGTATGTATATAAACACACATACAAACATGTATATACTCATCACAAGCTTAAAATCTTCTAACAAAAATATTTCATATAAAATGAACATTAGCCAAAATAAACACATAAATTAATATCTTGGGAGGTGAATGTTAGCATCTTTTCCCTTACAATTCAATGGCAAGAAAAATGCAGGCCTATTCCTGACTGTGCCAAAAAAAAAAAAAAAAAAACCAAAACCACTTAATAAAATAATAGCAATGCTCTTTAAATAAAATTTGAACTTAAAAGTCTTAAAACCCGGCAATTCTAGCATTAACACTCTTACAGGTAGGTTTCCAGAAATGCGTAACGTAATTAAAGTATTACAGCCGGGCAGCTCGTGTGTTGTTACGAGACCGATGACTACAGCCTAAATGCCGGAGCACCTCATCTTCATCATCGCAACAGATCACACCGCTAAGGGCCAAAGCGTGAAAGGGAACCGTAGGGTCGGCACGGAAACGTAACTCCGGTAAACGAGGGCGGCAGCTCACTGCAGCCCCTGGCTAAGAGCTCCGCCGCCAGTTCGCATTGTGCTCAGTTTCACGGATCACAAACAAGGCGTTATTTAGGGTAAACTAAGGTCCCCACCAAAGCTGCAGGGAAGGGCCGTAAGGTAGAGTACTTACACACAGGGTGCCCGGGTCGGGAGACAGTGCGACTTACCAGGGGAGGTCTCTAAGGTCCCCGGGGTGGAAACGCACCTGAAAGGGCGGTGTGGATTCAGACGGTTTCCTCCCCACTGCGCGCCAGACAGAGCAGGGCCGGGCCCTCGGCACTCCCGGGGCCCCTGCAATGCGGATTCCTCGCGCTACCATCCCACCCCGGCCTGCCAGGGCAGCCCTGGGCTGGCCTCCCCTGCCCCGTCCGATTGGCTCGGGCGCGCGGCGCACACGATCCGCAGCCTGGACCGGAGCCCTGGCAAAGACATCCCCCGCCGCGAAACCGGCTGCAAGACCCTGCAGGCAGCCGGCGCGGGGGTCGAGGCATCTCACTTTTCTTTTGCCTTCCTTCCCAGCACTTCGTTGGCCCCCAGAGTTGTTTCCGCCAGGAGACACCCTTCCCCACCCTCGAGCCCCGGGGCTAGGATGCGGGACCCCCACCCCCTGCCGCGAGAGCCTAACAAAACAATCTCCGTGAATGCTTGTCCTGACAGGTGCCCTCGCCGCCCACAGAGCCTCCCCGCAGGTACTGCCAGGTGAGCGGGGCTGGACTCGGTAACACCCCGGGCCCCGCCTCACCTGCGGGCGCGGCCGTCGCGGTCCTTCAGGCGGCTCCCCCCTCGGCGCTGTCCTCCGGGCGGGCGGCAGCGAGGGCCGGAGGCCCATGGGCGGGGCGGCGGCGGGCGGCGGGCGGGGCTGGCTCCCGGCTCCGGCCCTGCCCCTGCCCGGCAGCCGAGCGAGGTCAGTGGGCGCCGCCCGCTGAGCCCATCTCGCCGGCTCCCACCCGAGCGCTCGCCGCTGTGCACGCTGGGAGCGGGGGCCGGGGCGGCGAGGCCTGGCCGCGCTGACTGGGCGGGCGGCGGAGGCGCCGGCGCGGCGGCTGGTCTGTGTCTGCGGAGTGGGGCGGGGGAGGCCGATCGATACTCACTTGACGCGAAGGGGGCGACGCCCCCCTCCCGCTGCTGCGGCGGAGCAGGGAACCGCACAGAGGGGAGGGAGGGTCTGGCGGGTGGGACGCAGGCGCACAGCTCAGGTGCGGCCGCACTGCGGTTGCCCTGGGTAACGCGGGCCCAGGCAGGGCGGGGGAAGGAGGAGCCAGGCCAGCGAGCGGGGGCGCGCGCGCTGGTCGCGGGGTTGGGGTGTGAGGGTTGGGTACTCGGGACCAGCCTGGGATTGGGGTGAGGGCGCGCGCGGGCGACCGAGGGGCGGGACAGAGGCGGGGCCGGGGGGCGCCGGGGCGCGGGCCAGACGGTGCGCATGCGTGCGGCCCCTGCTCCCCCGGGGCAGCCGGCCTCGTGCGTGCGCACGCGCGCTGTCCCCCGGAGGCGTCTGGGTGTGCGGAGCGCGCGCGCGCGCGGCTCGGAGGCGCACCTGTGAGGTGTCCCTAGAGGAGAGGAGAGGGAGGGTGGGTGCGCGGAGCCCGCGGCCTGTGGCGCTTCAACCCCTTACTTCTAGTGAGTTCTCGGGCGTCCGAGCTGCAGTCTCTTTATTTCTTTTCTGGACCCAGGCGGGGGCGCCGGGAGAGGGACAAGGGGAGCGGGCTCGGGGTGAGAAAGAGGATGAGTGGATTAAAGAAAAGAAAAACAACCCAGCACTTAGGATGGGCCTCGGCTCGGGGCTGGCCCTGGGCGTCGGTGGGGAAGGTCAGAGCCGCTCCGCGCGGCCTGGCGGCCCCTGGGCAGGCCCCACGGAGGGCAGCCGCGTCTCGGGCCTCCGCGAGCCGGCGTGGGCCCGCAGTGCCGGCTGCGGTGAGCGGGGTTCACAGATGGCGGCCGGGTGCGCGGCGCAGGCAGGGCAGCGACAGGGGCGAGGCCGGGCGAGTCCCCGCGGGAGCCGGACTCCGGAGCCGGGCTCCATTGTTGTTGCAGCCAAGGGAAGGGGGAGCAAAACAGCTTCAGAAGCCCGAGCAGCCGCGCCTTGGAGCCTTTCCAGGCGGGTCCCCGGAGAGGCGGTAATGGCCGCGCCGTGGGAGCAGGCAGCGGAGCGGTGCGGCGGCGAAGCCTCGCTGCATGGTGGGCTGGTGTGTTTTTCAGGGCGCCCGGCGTCCCCGCGGAGCCCGACGAGCATCCTGCGCAGGTGATGAGGGGCCCCTGGCGCCCCCGGCGCGGAACGCAGCCGCCGCTGGACGCCTCCATTGTTTGACCACCGCCCGGGCCGACTCTCAGCCAGGTAACCCGGAGGGCAGCGCGGGCGAGCCCCTCTCAACTCCCACACCCGAAGGAACCCTTCCCTCTTTCGGCACCCAACTTCGGTTCTCCTCCTGCCCCCTGCTTTTCCTTAACGCACTATGTCCCCTGCTCAGACATTTTTCCCATCCGGATCAGTCTCTCTGCCAAGTCACCTCGCGTGTCCCTAAAACTCGGCTCCTTTGTGAAACCTCCTGTCCAGAACTCGAGCAGCTGGATCTCTTGCAGGATCCTGCTTGTTCCGAACACTTCCACTTGCTAGTTTATTGGTTGTCTTGTCGCAACAAAGGAGACTAACTACTACAAAGAAAAAAAAATCTAAGTTTTTTTTTTTAAAGAAACGTTTTCTGATCTTTAGACAGTTTATTGTTTTAACAGAATCGAGCTGTTTTTGTTTCTATACTTTGTCTTCTCCTTTAGATGGGACCCCCACTTCTTTGCAAATGCGTAGCTTTTTAAAGCAGAAAAATGACTTTGTTCCACTTACGGGTTGATTTAAATTTTTAAAATTAATTTTAAATGAGTAAAATAGCACATTTTCTTTGTAAGAGTTAAAACATCACCAAGATGGCCAAAGTTGTTGACTGCCAGCCCCCATCTCCAGATATAACCCTGTTATGTATTTGATGTGCATCCTTCTGGATCTTTTAAAATGTTTCTCTCTGTGTGTACCTACTTGCTCACCTTTGTTCTAACAACTGCTAGGGCACTGCTTCAAGTTTAGCAGGTAATGAACGGGTTAACTCATTTGGAAAAACTGCTGCCTCATGTTCTGTAGTTTGGGTAGACCATGTTGCTTTAGCCAGTTCCTAGACTGGTGGCAATTTAAGTTTTAATTTTATATTTAAAACAGCTTTTTGTTGGTGGTTCTCCAGTGAAATGCAATTTTAGTGAGGGGAGCACAAACTCCCCTAATTACAGAGGCCGGCGTCTGTGATGCAAGTTCTCTTTGGTCAAGGACTCCCAGGCTGGAGCCTCCAGCCGCCCTTTTGCCATTGTCATTGTGACTCTCCTACTTTCAAGTCTTGTGACCTTGGGCGGGACACTTAATGACTCTAAAGTCTAAATCTTAGTTTTCGTGTCTGTAAATGGTGACGGCACCTGCTCTGCTCCTGAGTGCAGTGATGTGAAGTGTGTGAAAGTGCTTTGGGAGAGTGTAACATGGTAGAGCGTTGGTTTCATTAGCCTTTGTGATCATCCAAAGGGATTTTTTATTTGCAATATAATTTATATTTTCTTTTTTGACCAGATGCGTATGTAACAGAATAATAGAGGTCGCCAACTTTGGATGCTTTTTAATTCGTGATTTTGTTATAATTAATTTTTATCCACTACTGTTAATATATTACAGGTTTCTTAAAGAATATTCTACACAGCACACTTTCCCTAGTCCTTCACATGCCATAAAAAATAAGGCATATATCCCCAGCTGGTGTAACCCAGTAGATTGAGTGCTGGGCTGTGAACCAAAGCGTCACCAGTTTGATTCCCAGTCAGGGCACATGCCTAGGTTGCGGGCCAGGTCCCCAGTAGGGGGCATGCCAGAGGCAACCACACACTGCTCTTTCTCCCTCTCTTTGTCCCTCCTTTTACCCCTCTCTAAAAATAAATAAAATCTTAAAAAAAAAATAAGGCATATAAATCAGTCTGAATCATATGAATAAAGTATCAGCGGATTGAACACAACATAAAACAAAACTCTCATTCTAATATTTAAACCATTTATTCCTAGTGATGCCAATCTGTGTGTGGGTTTCCTGTGGCGTCAGCAGAGTCAGGTCAGCTTTCCTGTCTCCCAGTAAAATGGATTCTCACTGAATTCGTAGGCAGTATTGGAGAGAGAGTAGTGATTTAAGTATTGATTGAATGGTGTGATGGATATAATTTTAAGATGTAAGAGATGCAGTTAGGGGCTTTGTAGATATTTTTCTTTCCTTCAAATATCCTGAGTGCTTATAGTGCGGCCAGCAAAATCAACTTGTCCCTGTTTTCTGGAGTTTATAATCTACCAGGTGGAGGGGATCAGAAATGAAATACAGTCACCCGAATGGCGGTGACTATATTGGTTCTGAAGGTTAAGTAGCATAGGCCACATGAGTAACAAAGAGGACCACATTTGAGACTGTGGAGAGAGGGCCCAGGAAAGACTTTTTTCTTTCTTTCTTTTTTTTTTCCAAAAATAAGATTTCAGCTGAGATCTGAAGGGTAAGTAGGTGCTAGTGTGGAGTGAAGTGGGGGAGCATTTTCCAGGCAGGGGAATGGCACATGGGGAGGCCCCGGAGGGGAACTCTGCCCCTTCCAGGACCCGGAAGAATGACTGCGGACAGGCTGTGGTGGGTGAGGCGGAAAACGAGGCTGCGCGGGGCTGGATTGTGCAGGGTCTTTTGAGGAAGGTTTAGGCTGTGTTACCCTGCGTGAAATGGGAAGCCATCACAAGGCTTAGCTTTTAAGCAGAGGAGTGACCTAATCAGATTTGCGTTTTTAAACAGCCATTCCCGCTGCTGCATGCAGTTGTGGGGTGTGGGGTGGAGAGTGGGAGTGGGGAGGCTCTGCAGGGCCCCTCAGAGTCTCTCTGGAGGTCTTTTTAGGGAAGGGGTAGACTTCCCCTTGGAGTTCCCGTTGAGTTCGAAGTACTGAGTGAATTAAGGCCAAGGAGAGATCTTACTATTTTTTAAAAGTTCTCATTTTTATTACTAAAAAGAGGAATGAAAAGGCACTTTTTAATGCAGAAAATACACATAAATGTTAAAGTAATTGTTCACACTACACTTAACAAAAAAGGAAGCGTCAAATTAAAAATGGAGCCGTTACTTAACATGGTTTTTATAACTTTTGTCAAACAGTACTGCGTGAAATAGGAGCGGGGTGAGGACCTGAAATGAAGAGAAGAGAAAAATTTGTGGACGTTGTTGGCTTAAAAAATGAGTAACTGAAAATCAGACCAAAAAATTGAGGAAGTGAGTGGTATACCATGCATATATAGAATTTGTAGCTTTCGGAATACCAAAAATAGCCCAGCAGAAACTAAAATGGAAAATAAAAAGAGCTCAGATTACAGTGCAACAAAAACATAACGTGTGTTAAGTCCAGCCTTATCGAGACAGTGGGGTCCCCGTGAGGGGGACCATGAACCATCCTGACAGAATGGAAGGACTGTTGGGAATGGAAAGACAGACCGCGCTTTGGAGTGACGCTTCAACATGGGCCCGACGGGGTGGTCGGGAGGAGTGAGTGGGGCACGCCCAGGTGGGTGTGCAAGCGCTGTGAGGCGTGCTCATGTACAGTGACATCGCGCTGGCTCTGGAGGGTCTGTGCGCTCAGTGTGTCTACAGGTCCCTAGAACCGATTCAGCCCTCTGAAGCTGAACTGCGTGTGGGAGTGCAGTGAATGACAAATTGGCACGAAGGTCTCCACACCATAAAGAGGAGAAAATAACCGAATAGTGAACACCTGGAGAAAGGAGTGCTTTCTGCCGAGGTGAATAGAGCGCAGGCTTCATTTACAGTCAGGCTTACCTGGGCTGGAGTCTTTGTAATACCCGCCGTTTGAAATGGTCGGGAAAGTGACGTCGTAGGTCCTGGCACCCACGGGGCACTCATCCGTTATTAGTTAAATCGTCGTCCCAGACTGCATAAAAGTGTAAAACTTCTTCAAGAAGAAAGGGAAGCAGTACCCCCAGATTAAAAAACAGTAGTACCCCCAGACAAAGTAGGACAATATTTGTGACAAACATAAGTGAAGAGTTAATATCTCCAACATGTAAAGAACATGTACAAATCAGTGAGGAAAATGATGAAAAGCCACACAAGTGATTACAGGATGTGGAAAATTTACTGGATAAACAAGTAATTTATTAAACATTTGGCAAGATGTGTGATCTCACTAATGTTCAAATAATTTGTAATCGCTCCTGCAGAAAAGTAAGTCTATTCTCTATAGCAATAAAACTAGAAGACATTTAAGAACAAAACATAAGTGTAAAAAGCTTTACATAAATAATTTAAAGTTAAAGAACTTAGGTAAGTTTAAAGAATTTATCTAAAGCTAACCTAAATAAACGTGCAGACATTACATGTGTCTGCTGGCGAGACGTCATGGTAAAAATGGCAGTCCTCTACAAATTAAACTAGTGCCGATTGGAGTCCCAGTGCAGATTGGTTTTGGATACTTGATAAGTTGCTTCTAAAAGTCGTCGGAGGACTAAATGTGCCAGAATGGCCAAGAAATGTTTCAAGTGGGAAAATAGTGATGGGGTATTTGTTATACCAGATATCAAAACATACTGTCATGCTGCAGTAATATAAATGGTGAGTGCAAGAACAGACAAGCCAGGCCCTTGCCTGGGCTGCGCAGTTGGTTAGAGTGTCGTCCTAGTACTCTAAGGTGGCGGGTTCGATCCCAAGTCACTCCATGGTGGCGGGTTTGATTCCAAGTCAGGGCACAGGCAAGAATCAACCAGTGAATGCATCAATAAGTGGAGCAGCAAATTGGTGTTTCTCTCTCTCTCCTTTCCTCTCTAAAATCAGTAAAAAAAAATTTTTTTAAAGAATAAAGTTGATATGTGGAACAAAGTAGAATCCAATAACAGACCCATTTATTTATAGGAATCTGGCCTATAATAAAGCTAGTATTTTAAGACAGTTGGGAAATGATTGAATACTGAACAGGGATCAGTAACTCCCTGTTATTTGAAAAGAAAGATCCCACTTCCCCATATTCAAACTGGGTTTTATTTGGATTAAAAGACTAATTCACATAATACCTGAAAAGTATTAGAAGAAAATGTAAGAATTTTTTATGTTGGAGTATACATTATATTGGAAAATACATTTTTAAGGTAGGCCATTTCGGTAAGACCAAGACCCAAAACTATAAAGATTGGTAAATTTGACCATTATCAAAGTTGATGTTTCTGTGTGGGACAAAAGATAATACAAGGTGACCGGCAGGGAGAAAAGGTGTTCTGTGACATGGACAGACAGACAAAGGATAACAGCTTTGACTCAGTAAGGAAATGAGTGTGTGACGAGACCTCAGAAAGAAGTGGCAGTGTTAAAGCAGTGAGGAGGAATTAGTCTTACTTGGGATTAGGACAGTGGAAATTAAAACAGCTTGATTTTTTTTTCAGGGTGGGAGCTTTAGGCAAAAGATAAAAAGATACTCAAGGATGTGGAGAAAGAGGCACCTAATACGTTATTGGGAACATAAAGTAGGTTCCACTGTTTCAAATGACAATTTGGCAGAACCTGTCAGACAGACAGACAGACAGACAAAAGCTTTGATCTAGCCCGCACACTTGCAGGAGTCTATGATACTCGCATAAGAGAACACAGTCAGTGCGAAGTCTACTGCAGCGTCACTTCGGTGAGGAGAAGTTGCAGATAAGCACAGCTAAGTTTTGGCACCGCTATGCTGTGGACTGTTGTGTAGCTTTTAAAAAGAGAGGCGGATCTGTGTGTGCTGGACACAGCCTGGATGGATGTCTAGAATATATTACTGAGCCCAGAAAGCAGGTTTAATTTTTTTGTAAGAACAAAATTGTGTATGTGTGTGTTCTGGATGAACATAGAAAAAGTTCTAGAAGGACACATGGAAAACACCGGGACTACTCAGGAAAACCATGGAGGAGACTGATTTTTTTAATTTCACATACTTTTTCATTTTTTTATAATGAACATTTACTTTTGTAATAAAGATGCCACAATTTCTCACTTACCAATTTAATAAAGGCCTAAATTTAGACAAATATTACAGTTCCTAGTACTTCCGAGGATGTGGTAAAAATACCACACACTTATGTTACATTGGATGTATGTATCAAGAGCCTTAAAAGATTCATATTCTTTGATGTAGAAGTAATCCAGGACTATCAAACGAGCATTTTTCAGTAGAGAAGCTTTATGCACGGAAGATGTATATGGTAGGGTTCTTTTTAAGGGAGTGCCTGCAGAATGATGACGCCGTGACTTGTCCACTATAACGTGTGGCCATTCAGATGTTTATGACAGTGTTAAGTGGAGTAAAACTAGGAACTGAAATTGCATATATGGTATGTTTAAAACTCTTAAAAATTTTAACAACTATCCACAAGAAACTTATGATGGGAAATTGTCTAGAAGAAATTAAGTGAAAATCATAAAAATTGTGTACATTGGGAGGTATGATGTTGGGTGATTTTTAAAAATTTGCTTTTTTTGGCGTTTTCCAAGATTACACGTATTCCATTTGTAATGGAACATTTAGATTTGGAAAGTACATTATATCTAGGACACATGTTGGCTGCACATGTAAAATAGATCCGTCCTGTCACACTGAAGCATACTCTAAAATGTACTCTAGAAACTAATAGCTAAACATTTGTGAGTGGAGCAGTTGGAACACATTTGAATGAACTTTTATTGCTTCCAATATTTGGAGGAAAATTGCTTCTTAGCAATATGCAGAATAATCATTCTCGTTTCTGATTTTATACTTGTAGAATAAATGCAGGAACTAAACACCGGCCATGGGGCTTCTAGTGTGGTTCTTGTTAACTCACTGTGCTTCTAACACAGAGAGCAAGTCGGACTTGACTGAGCATTTCAGGGTGAGTAGGGGATAGCCCGCTAGGCCAAGGGCAGAAGCATCGAGTGCATGTGATGATGCAGGGCCTGTGCAGGTCCCCAGAGGGGAGCTCAGGTCCCCCAGGGCATGCAGTGTAGGTGAGGCCGAGGAGGTTACACAGACACATGGATCCACTTGCTCACCAAGTGTTACTGTGGATCCGCAGTAGGTAGCACTGTGAATGCACCATGTGGTTTGGTGGACAGCAAGGCCGAGTGTGTGCCGTGGAGGGGAGATGTCAGAGGGTGTGTCACATAAAACGACACTGGACGTGGTCCAAATTTGAGGGTAAGAGTGGAAGTCAGGGAAGCCGTTCTAGAGCAAGTGGGGTCTAAGGTGAGACCTGAAGGCAAACGGGACAGAAGTGGGAAGGCCTGGAGGTCCAAGGAACGTGGGAGGAGGAGCAAACAAGACCAGGGAGGTAGAGGAGTTTGGAGTGGACAGTGACGAGAGATGGACCAGGAGAGGGGTGGGAGCAGACGTGGTTCAGAATTAAAGGCCGTGTGAGTGAGTCTGGGAACTACGCTGACATCACCGGGCCACAGACAACTTTGAGCTGGGTAATAGCAACCCGTTTTGCATTTTAGGAGATGACATTGGAGTGGGTAACGGACTGGCGGGGCAAGACCGGAGGCTTTGGCAGTACTAAGGGGGAAGATGATGACAGCCTGAATTGCAGCGGAGACGGAGGAGGTGGAATGGGTGGCCCCTGAGGGGCAGGCGGCCCCGTACTGTAGTGGGGAGCGCAGGAGGCTGCAGTGAGCTGGCAGGTCGGGTGCAGACGCACGGAGTCTGGGAGGGGACGCACATAAGGAGCGTGTGGACAGTGGAGAGGGTTTGCAGAGCCGGGTTTCTGCTGCACGCCTGCAGTGTGTTGTGTGAGTGACTAAGTGCTGTGCGCGGAGCCCGTACTAAACTAGACGCTTTCTGTGCTTTTCTCGGAGTATAACTATACATCTGTAAATCGCTACAGATTGGAGAATCTTTGTCTAGCTTAGTCAGTGCCTTTCACATGGAGTTGTTTAAGACTGTAATCCTGGCCTTGGGTGACTCTGTGATTGTCTTTGGCGTTCATCAGGCCACACTCTGCCTCTCCAGGCAGGTGATGGAGGTGTCTGGATGAGCCGGTGGTCCTGTCGCTGGTCATCCTGTTGTCACCATACTCCTGACGGGCCGGCCACTTCCACGGAGAGGCGGGCCAGTGCAGAGGCAGAGGGGCGGCCCGTCTCCTCGTCCATCTGGAAGTGCCCACCTGGCCGTCAGCAGCTGCCTCACAGTCTGCTCAGGCTGCTGTAACTAACCGCCAGAGCCTGGGTGGCTTAGACAACCGACACGTGTTTGTCACAGTTCTGGAGGCTGGGAAGGCCAAAGTCAGGGTGCCAGCAGACTCCTTATTTGGGGAGGGCCCACTTCCTACTTCATAGGTGGCTGTCGTCCTGCTGCGTCCTCACATGGTGGAAGGGGTGGGGTGAGGGAGCTAGCTCCCTGGGGTCCCTTTTCTAAGGGCACTGATTCCATCGTGAGGGATCTGCCCTCACGACCTAAAGTCCTCCCAGAGGCCTGACCTCCTGTAATGCGTCACGTTGGGGAGGAGGTTTCAGCGTGTGAATGTGCGGACAGATGTTCAGGCTACCGCAGACCTGTGGAGACTGGGAGTCCTTCATGGTGCCCTTGCCCCATGGCTGGTGTGGAAGCTGCGGGAGCAGGTAGAATGTGGGAGGCAGAGTGAGAAGCCCAGAGCAGAGCTGGGGCCTGGGCATGCCCCAGGGAGAGGGAGGGGCGACGTGCCCGAAGGAGAACTCACCGCAGAGGAAGGAAGATGCCTTCAGCACAGGGCGTCTGGCTGATGAAATGCACTCGAAATGGCTTAGTGATGGGGCTGCTGAGCAGTCCTCCATGACATCCCTGCTGCTTTCTTGCCCCGGGCCTGAAGTGTCCGGGATGTGGCAGAAGTCAAGCAACTGGTGTCTGCTCTGTCTCTCTCGGGTCTGTGCGCCTGGCTCACCTTAGACCCAGTGTTGCTCCCTCTTGGGGAAGAGACTCTGGCTCCGCTTTGATCCCACACTCCCCACCCTTCAGTGCACTGTTGGGGGGCCTTGGGGACAGACTCGCCCCGCAGTGTGCCTGAGCCTGGCAGGCTGGCCCAGGGTGCGTGTGGATGGGGGTGCTCGTGAGGGGTGTCCTGGCACCTGAGCAGGAAGCTCCAACAGTGGGCGGGAGTGGTGGTTTTAGATGGTCCGCAGCCGTGATAAAGGGAAGGTATGAGGTTTGGCAGGTCGAAGTCACCTGGCTTGGTTTTCAAGTGTTAGTGCAGTTAGTCCACATGGAGGAGTCATAAGATGGACAGCCAGCGGCTGTGGAAAATTGCTTCTGTACCTGGAAGAGAGATTTTTAAAAAAAAAATGAGATTGAACTTGGGCTTTGTGTCAGAAGCATTCAAAATTAATTTTAAAAAGCAGTAATTTATATTGCTTCCTAACAGAAAAGCATTTCTGCATCTTTATTCTAACTGGAATATGCACTATCTCTGTGTCACCTGATAGAAGAAATTCAGTAAAGCTGTTCTAGTACTCATTTATTTTTCATACCCCTGCAAGTTCAAGTTCATAAAATAATCATAGCTTATTTCCATGGTCTTGTGACAGGTCTAATGAAGAAGTCCTTGTAGCCAGAGCAGACCTCTGTCCCAAAGATTATAAAGTCTGTCTCTTAGGTGAATGATAAAGCAGTTCATGAAAATAATCCGAACTCCTTTTCCTCTGTACAGTAAGCCCTGTTACACCCTCTGCTTTCAAAATTATTTTTAGTTGCGCAGTTCAGACGTGTAGGATTAAGTCTCACAGGGTTTAAGGATATTTCACTAATTCAGAATACTTGGTGTCAACTGGCAAACACTAAGTCAGGTTTCTCAGTTATTACTGCACCTCCACATTATGGCAGGGTAGGGCCTTGCAAGAGGCCCAGACTCACGGTTAGAATCAGGGAACCTGCGAGAAGCAGCTTGTACAAGTCTTCATGATTGAAACCCACTAGTTAGAGGTAGTAATCCCCTGTGACATTCAAGTGCAGCTGTCCGTAAGGGTTTCTGAGCAGGTGTTTGAGTGCCCTCTGGAGGCCTGAGAACAGTAGAAACACCCCAGAGGAGGTTTTCTTTAACAGCCAGAGGAACCAGGGGACTTGCCGCTGGAACTGCTGCGGGTGTCATTCGGGAGCAGAGGAGAGCTACGGTGGCACTCACGGGGCACTGACTGGTCTCTCTGGGGGAGCAGGAGCTCTGCAGGCAGGCTGGGAGGAAGGGTCTCTGCCTGAGACCTCACCGAAGGTCTCACAGAGCCCGCCCTCCCCCCCCCCCCCAAGATAAAGGGTAAGGACCCAGGCCCTTGGGTTTGGCCAGGAGGCGCTGCTGGGGCGGGGCGGGGTGGGGGTTGAGGACTGAATGGGAAGTGACTTGCTAGAAATCTGGAAGGTAGAGCAGCCTGCATGGGGAAGGCCAGGGAGCAGGGCGAGTGACAGCCGAGGAGGCGTGGGCAATAGCCTAGAGGAGAAAACACGCAGCCGAGAGATGTGCAGTGGGAAGGAGGAGACAGCCGGCTTTAAATAAAGTTCCCGGCTCAGGATGGTGGTTGAGGGAGGGTGGTGCCTTTGATAGGAACTTGGATTTGGAATGTGGTGAATAGGTGTTTCTGAGTTCATCATGGGATGGTAGGGAAGTATTCCTGCAGGCAGCAGGAAGTACAGGTGGGAGGACCAGCCTGCTTATAAGGGAATGATCATTGTGGAAATGATCCTTGTTCAAGCCCAGTAGGTGGCTGTGCCAACACACGGAGTCAGGACATAGACTCTGCTCAGGAAGTAGGGGTGGAAGAGAGGGCCCCTTGTCGGTCAGGGGTCTGAGAAGCGGCGAGAAAGTTCAGGGAGTGGGAGATCAAGGAGACCTGTGTAGCTGGGAATGAAAGAGTTGATGACAGATCGCGCCTTTGAGAACGGTGTTGCAGAAGTGGAGTGAGGCGGCATGTCTGGTGTGGGAAGGGGTGGGCGTGGAGGAGGCAGGAACAGCTGCTGGTGTCTGTGGGGAAGGCCATGGCAGGAGGGAGGAGAGTGGGCCGGTCCTGGCCAGGCAGGTCTGCGGATGCGCCGGGGACAGATGGCGAGCTGGTCTGTGCAAGTCAGAGCAGAGCCGTGACGATGTGGCCACAGGGAGAGAATTGTATTCGCTTTTCCCTTTTTTAAACATTACCATCTCAGGTGTGAGATCTAAACTTTGTGTAACTCCTGTGCCGCCTCCTACTTGGCTCAGATTGAGAATTGGAGCGAACGGAAGATAAAGTTTTGGTCTGTTTGTGACATTCCAGGGGCTCTGGCACACGGCGAGGGAGTAAATGTGACTATTCTCAATGTGTTGTTCTGACAGATGTCAAAGTTCAGTCCTTTAAATGTGCATGGGATAATTTGCAATCATGAATAACACTTTTTTTTCTTTTTGATAAAACAAACAGGGTGGCTAATAGTCGTTTGGCTTCATTAATTTAAGATATTTCATTTAGTAAAGAAAACCGACGTTAACGTCAGAAGCACTAACACGGTACATTTACGTTTGGGAGGCGGGCGTTGAGTTCTGACTTGGGACCACTCAGCTTTGTGTGGGAGGTGCACTGTTTAAGGTGCAGACTTACACAAGGGGCCAGGTGGGCAGGTTCCCGCTTAAACTCGAACGTGGCCACTTCTGCGGGACGGCCCCCATGCTCTCATCTCTGGTGGCCTTCACCATGCCATGTGTTAAACATTCAAAATGCACCACGTCTCACATGAAATGAGCTTATACAAAATGAAGTTCTGCCTGTGGGGAAGGTCCACCGCAGCAGAGCTGAAGTGACATTCAGTTAGCACTGCTTTTCTTGTAAGGAGCAGAGACTCAGACCATTTTAAGAAGCAGGGGATAAGGTTTAAGGATGCTTACGGACCAGAACACTGCCAGTGATGAAGGCGGCTCAAAGATATGCCACAGTCTTTCCTGTGGCCAGTGGGGTCTCTCAGGGCGTCTCTCTTGTGATGTGGGATTGCTGTGATCCCTGCGGCCTCTCCAGTTCCATTCATGTCCTGACCTTGTGGCTTCATCCCGCACAGCTAGTGACCTCCTCAGCAGGGGGAATCGGACTCTGTTGTCACTGTTGCTGCTGTTACAAGCCACATCAGCGGTCCCTGGTAGGCTCTCAGGTCAGGGCCCGCACTTGGTTTGTAAGCTGCAGAGAGGAGCTGAGTGGTCCCGGGGTCCCCGGCAGCCAGGCCTGCCTTGAAGTGGTTGCTGCTCCTAGCAGCAGGCTTTGCAGGCCAGCAGGCACTGTGATGGGCCTGTGTAGTTCAGTAAGGAAAAAGCACCCTGGCCCAATATCAAAACCACTTGAAATTCTTCCAGATGTATTCCTGCCCTTTAAAGTATATGCCATTTGTCAACCCTTTGTTCCCATAGAGAAACTAAAATCCCTAAATACACAGGGAACGACTTTCACTTCTCCATATTCTTCTGTTATGGGGTCTCTGAGACCGCAGGGCCACTCGGTAACCGGCAGGGCAGTTTCTCGTGTCAGGTCTTTCTGTGGGGGTGAGCTGCTGCTTCGGGCTGTGTCGGCACCCTGGGTGACTCTGACCGCGCACCGCCCACGCACTTCCTTTCCCTCACGGTCTGGGGAGCTGTGTGGGCACACAACAGTCCCATGCCATCCCAAGATTGACAGAATTTAGGAGAAAAACTCAGTGTCCCATCTGAGAGCCAAGAGAGCAGCATTCTGACATCCAGATCCTTTACTGGTCATCAAACGTCCCAAGGAAAAGTCACGTTTTCCAAACCGAAAAGTAGATCTTGAAATCTATTCCCAAATTACTCTCAGCAGTTACTGAAAATAGCGTGTGTGGGGGTGGGGTGGGGCAGGTAATAGATGGAATAGCTAAAATGACAATAATGGTAGCTTATCTTTGTTGGGCCCTTAAAATTGTCCAGGCGCTGTTTTAAGTATGTCTCATACTCTAAGTTAGTCATAAACTGCTGTTTGAGGCTGTCTTCTGCAGTCAGGTGCCTTCAGGGTCTCCATTCACTCCATCTTCACTCCATCCCTGTGTCTTTGGGGAAGGCGGCACCACTGGCCTGTGGGAAGCGGGTCTGAGCCTGACGTGGTCTGCTCCTGCACCCTCCTCGCCGCTAAGCAGTTGGCGAGGACGGCAGGGCTGGTTTAGATGCCTGGGTTCCAGCCGATCCGAGGCAGTCACCTGGTATCCAGTACCTGCGGGTCTAAAACTCGGTGGGTGGCATTCCTTTCGAGAGGCTGCTGTGGTCCCTTGGAGTGTGGGTGCGCAGCCTGCCTGGGTTTTCCCCTGTAGGGCTTCTCGGGTGTTCTTACAGCCTCTTTGGCCTACATGCCTGAATCTCGTATATTTACTTAAGTCCCGCATTTGAGTGGGTCTTCCCTGTCTGCTGAGCTAGGACCCTGTATCTGTAATAGCTAGTTCGCAAAAAAATGTGATCCTGAGTTCTCCGCAGTACAAACCTTCCACTTCTCTCTGCGTTTCTCAGCCGGCAGGACCCGAAGGCCTCTGTAGCCCTCTGGCCACTGTGGGCTCTGCCTCCGCCTCTGCCGCTGGCATGTCTCGGGGGGTTTGACTCCTGGCACTGTGGTAAGTCTTCCCCTCGTTTTACCATTTCTCCTGCACGAAGCCAGTGCCCCTCGAGTCTTTCCAAACCGAAGCCATCTCTGGGGTTTCCTCTAAGCCTGGGCCCGTCGGGGCTCAGTGGTGTCCTTAAGTGCTTGCCTCTCTCTAGAGAGAGTTCCCTAGACTCTGGACAGCCTTCCTTAAGGTTGGAGACAGCACAGACCTCTGTTCCTCTGGCTGGGTTTCCAGTTTCCCTGGAAGCCGCTGGTCAGGGCAGCCTCTCCGTGCCGGCCCCACTGTCCTCTGCTGCCCTGGAGGCCCCTGCATCATCGGAATTCGGGTTCCTGGACCCATGCCGTTCAGTTTTTCCCCATTGTTCTTCTCTTCACTGAGATAGCAAACTGTTTTCTTCAGCAGAGTTTGTTCTCCATAAGTTTTTGGTGTCTTTCCCTAAAACCTTAGCAACAGCCTACTCTTGCATTGTGGGTTCTAGAAAGTGTCCCGACTGGGGGTTCTGGTTTTCTTCCAGCCTCTGCAGACTCGATGGTGACAGTCATCTGTTTCCAGTGCAAGCGTTTTTCCTTTGAGCCTTTGTGTTTATGACAATTTTTAATGATTTTTCTCCTCTTTAGCTTAGCTCATCAAGAAGAGAGCATATGTCTTCTGTAGGACAGGTGTTTATTCATCCTCATTTGGTCATTTACTGAGATCCAGAGTAGTGGAGGTGAACTTGCAGTCTGGATCTCCATCCATGGCCCACACATCTAGTAAAGCTTTATGTTGTTTCCATGCACATGGCTCGGCCACCAGGGAAGGAAGAGCCCAGACTCGGGCATTGTCGGCCCTGGAGGAACGGCAGCTACGGGAAGCTTAGGCTGTCTTCCTGACAGGTGATGAATGTCCTTTCTCTTCTTCTGTGTCTCTCTGTGGCTCTGCTCTCTCCTGGGCTGACTCGGGTGTCCCCAGCCAGACTTCTTTAGTGTGGGAGAAAAGATCTGAGATACAGGTCGGGTAATTTATGCATTCCTGTTCCTACCAATGCTTACTTTGGTCTCAAGCTCAAGGTCATCACTAATAGAGGGGAAGGAGTCCTCCATGGGGTCTAGCCAGGCAGACTGACTGCTGCAACAGGAGTTGGGCTCCCAGGCCTGAGGAATAAGCAGTGTGCGTGTGTTGCATTTCTGGCTCAGCCCCGTGCACGCTTCCACCAGGAGTACCTAGCTGTGAGACTGTTTACTGAGACTGCTGGGCAGACTTGGTGTGTCGTTACGAGCATACATTTCCAGAAATTCCAGGTCACTCACCAGTGCCAGTCCTACTGAGTCAAAAGCTCCAACCCCGAGTTCTGCGTGGTTTGGGGTAACCACCCCCTGGCCCTCTTGGAGACGGGGCAGTTGGTGATGAGTTTCTGCCTGTGCCAGTCCTGAATTTTGGTCACCAGGTCTTGTCCAATTTATTTATTTTTAGAGAGAGGGAAAGGGAGGGAGACAGAGAGGGAGAGAAACAACAATGTATGGTTGCCTCTCACATGGCCTTCACAGGGACCTGGCCCGCAACCCAGGCATGTGCCCTGACTGGGAATCGAACCGGGATCCTTTGGTTCCCAGCCCGCGCTCAATCCACTGAGCTACACCAGCCAGGCACACTTTCGGGACTTTCTTTATCTCCGCATGATTCTTTGGCTCTGAGAGGCCAGTTGCTCTTGCACTTGGTGTCCTGGGGAGTCGGCTCTGCAGGTCTCTCTCCCCTGTGCCTGCGTGCTTACAAGTTGTGAGTTGTGCCCAGGTAGAGAGATCACCAGGACCCGGCGTGTTTAAAGTAGTCAGATTCATGGGGATGGAAGGCAGAGCGGTGGCTGCTCGGGGCTGCGGGAGTGGGGCAGGCATGAGCCAGTGGGACAGGGTTTCAGTTATGTGAGATGAAGAAGTTTGAGAGATCTTCTCCGCCGTGACCCGAATCTGCTTTCAACACTGCTGAGCTGTGGCTGACAGTGGTGACGGTGCTGAATTTTGTCTTACGTTTTTTATCACAATTTTCAAAGTGCATTTTAAAAAATAGCCAGAATCTCAAGTCCCTAAGTTTTTGACCTGCCCTCTGCCTCGACACTGCCTCTCCCGGTGTCACTGAGGCAGTCTTGCCAGCACCTGCTGTTGGTCTCTGTCACAGCCTCCCAGGCCCACCCTGGCTTTCCCTCCCTTCATTCAGTTAGCCAAGCTGGGCCTCGGACAGCCTGCAGGCATTTCTGCTGCCTCTGCCCGGGGGGTGGGGGGTGGCTTCTGCTTTCCAGTGTCGCTTTTTCCTCTGGGCCCGAACGTGGACTTTGTCCTCCGGGGCCGACCGTTCCCAGCAGCGGCAGGAGGAAGCACATTTAATAAATGCAGTACCCTCATCTGAGAGGAGGGTCTTTGGAGCTCATCTCCCTGGGCCTCCCATGGGGCGCCCACACGCTGCCCCACCCAGTGGCCGCTTACCCCAGAATAGGGGGAGCCCCGGCCAGCAGCTGAAGGCCGGTCCCTTGAGGAAGACAGACCCAGGCAAGTGGGTGCTCTCTGGGTGTCCTGACCGTGTCCCGAAGGGGTTCTGTTTCTCTCAGTCCCCTGTCTGTGTTCCTCTTAGCTGAGGACAGAATAAGGATGAAGCCTTCACCTGTCCCCCGAGGCCCCGCATTTCGAGGGTGAGAGAGAGCAAGACTGACAGTAGGTCCTCCTGTTGCGTTTCGTAGAGGAATAAACTGAGGTCTGTGGTCACGCAGTTAGAGAGTGCCAGATCAGGCGCTTGACCTCAGCGCTTTGACTGCCAGTGTGGTGTTCTGCCCGCCGCGTTACGGTCCCTGATGCACACACGGGTTCCCTGTTCACTGGCTAGCAAAGGTGGCCTTGTGCCCAGATGCGGTGTGCACTGGGGCCCGTCATGGACGCGAGTCCCGCTCTGCCCACGACTCGGGTGTCTCTGTGCGCCGTGTCCGAGAGCAGGGAAGAGAGCCGTGGAGTCCGGGCCGAGGACGTGTCTGGGAAGCCAGGTGTGCTTTCAGACAGCCCTGTGTGTAGAGGGCAACCTGCTGGGCCGCAGCAGGGAGTGCGGGAGCCAGGCCGGTGGGCGTGAACGCAGAGCTTCCCTCCACCCCAGGAGGGGCCCTCATTCCAGGGAGACGGGTCATCGGGTCTCGGGGAGCCTCTGCCTGGGAAACAACATTGTTGGCAACTGAGTGGGTGTGTCACACGCTAATTAAAACAAGGGAACTAAGGAAACTCCTATTTATTTAGCCTCAGCTATGCCGTGGGCCCTGTGATAGGCACTTTCACATCCATTATCTTCTTTAATTGCGGCAGCAGAGCGTCGCAGACGTGATTATCTGTGTTTTTCCAGATCAGCTCGGGATTAGTCACCATCACATAGCCCCTGGCAGAGCCAACCCTGTGTGTCACCCCGTAGGTCATCTTGTGGGTGGACTTGGCTCAAGGAAAGCGGGGGACTGCTCACCCACGTCATCCTTTATCGCTTTAATAACATCCGCAGTGACCCTTCTCGGATGCGGGAGGAAACTTGGCCTCACTCCCTCCAGACTCTCTCTGGCCTTCTCTGGACCCGATTTTGTCATCTCGGTGGTGTTTTGTGGTGAAGAGAAACCAGACGCGGCATCTTTTGTCTTTTCTCTTTTCTCTGTCAGGAGTCACTAGGTCAGGCCACACAAAGAACAGAAGTTCCGGGGACAAAACGAGAGCAGCTTTCGTCCCTGTGATTCACGGGAGCCCAGAGCCCCAGCCGGGACCGCTGCATGTGTGTGAATGTTGAGGAGGGGTCGGGGAGCCTGAGGCCTGGTTAGGGTGTGTTACTGAGACGCTGCTGAGAAGGCAGCAAGGCCAGGCTGATGGCTCTCCAGGACAGGTGTGTGGTGTGAGCACCTGAACAGGCCTTGGGTGAGGAGGAGCCTGGAATCCCTTCTGCAGCTCGGCGTGCTCGTGGGGGGATGTAGACTCAAGGCTTAGGGCGTGCGCTGGGGCCACGGTATGTGAGACCCCTCTTGGCCTCGGCCAGCACTGCCTCCCGGGACTGATGGTGAGCCCGGGACGGGGAGGGAGCCTGTGCCCTTGCGCCACAGAGGCACCCCCCACCCGTGCTGCTGCCAGCCAGGGCTGACGACAGGGCCTGAGGAGTAGACTTGCTAGAGGCCCCAGTGGCCGCCTGCGAGTGCTTGGGAAGGCCAGCTGGGGCCTCCTTCAGGGACTCTCTGAGAGCCAGCCACCGGTGTGCGAGGCTGGGACTGTCCTGGGGTGAGGGGGCGGCGCTTCACTGTGACTCGTGACCGTTGGGGGTGGGGGGGCTGTAATGAGGAAACCAGCTCTGTGTCTGGAAGGGTGGGGCACTGGAACAAGTGTGGGGACTGAGAGGGGCCTGTTTGGGACAGGAGCCTGCCCCCAGGAGGGTGTCTCCCAGGATGCCTGAGTCTTCTGTCCTAGAAGACTGCTGACGGGCCCTGCAGTCCTGACCGGTGCGTTCCCAGCCACTGCTCCAGGTCCCGCGGGACCCCTGGCTGCACCAGCAGAGGCGCCTGGGGCCGCGCAGCCCGCACAGCGGAGCCTTCCCGACCCTTGTGTGTGCTCCCCTCTGGGCTCTCCTGCCGGGGCCGCAGAGGGGGTGAGGCGGTGGGGCTGCCTCTGTGTGCCCAGGTCCCCCAGACCCTTGCGTGTGCTCCCCTCTGGACTCTCCTGCCAGGGCCGTGGATGGGGTAAGGCAGTGGGTGCTGCCTCTGTGTGCCCAGGTTCCCCAGCGGGCAGGGGGCAGTGGTCTGAAACGAGACAGTCCCCTCTTAGCCCTGGTCCTTGGCAGCACGCAGGCACCAGGGACCTAAACAGCCTTCCCGTGACTGTGCGCCGAGGCCTTAGGACAAGACCAAGCAGAGGCCTTACTTGCCCTGGAGCTGTCCTGCCGCCCAGTGAATGTCTGATGGCGTTGATTCTAGGACTTCCTGATGATGTGTGAGCGGGAGGAGTCCCTGGCCAAGCTGGGAGACATTCCATGTTCTCCCCCACGAACCGGGCAGCCCTGTGTCTGGGGAACAATGCAGGACAGTCACATGGCATCCGACCTGGGAACCCAGGTCCTGTGAGGACCCCTGGTGGCCTGCTACCCGTGGGGGTTCTGAGTCCCACGTGAAGCGCCTTTCTAGGGAGAATGCTCGTCCCTCAAGTGTCCGTCCTGCAGTCTGCTCGTGTGCAAAAGTCAGCTTTGGAATTGTTCTGGAGAAATTCAGGGGCATCTTCTTACATAATGGCTGATGATGGAAGTAACGCATTTAAGTAAGTTTATCTGACAGTTTGTTCACATTCTTTCAAGCTTTAAAAAAAAAAGTTTGCCCGGCTGGTGTAGCTCAGTGGATTGAGCGCGGGCTGGGAACCAGAGGGTCCCGGTTCGATTCCCAGTTGGGACACATGCCTGGGTTGCGGGCCAGGTCCCCAATGAGGGCCATGTGAGAGGCAACCATACATTGCTCTTTCTCTCTCCCTTCTCCTCTCTCTGAAAAATAAATAAATAAAAAAAATCTTAAAAAAAAGTTGGGTGTAACCCTGGTCAGATGGCGCAGTTAGTTGGAGCGTCCTCCTGTGCACCAAAAGGTTGCTGGTTCGATTCCCAGTCAGGGCACCTGCGTAGGTTTAAGGTTCTGTCCCCGGTCGGGGCAGGTAAGGGAAGCCACAGTGTGTCTCTCTCTTTTTCTCCCTTCTCTAAAATAAATAAACATATTCTCGTGTGAGGATTTAAAAACAAAATGGGGGGATGTAAAATGGAACCTCAAGCCCTTTTTGGGCTCTGGATCCTTGTGTACTTTACAAAGCGTTGCCAAGGGCCCCGTGGAGCTGTCTGCACGTGTGGTTCCAGGCCAGCATGCGCCCTAATAGAAATGAGAACTGAAACTCTGCAGAAGTATTTATTAGCTGATTTATTAAAAATGATCAAATCAGTACATGTTAACACAAACATTTCTAACATACACAGCTATTTCTAAAACAAAAAACATTGAGTAGGAATAGTGGCAATATTTACACTTCAGCAAATGCCTTCGATGGGATGAGGCCTAAGACACCCACCCCTGCGTGCAGTCTCTTGAAGCCTGTCGTTCGGTGGAGGCCTCGCCCAGACCACGCACGTGGACGGGGTTCGGTGGCCTTTCCAGAGGGTTGCACGCTGAGGGGCAGCGGCAGTTGGAGGCCAGGTCTGCGCGCTCTTTGCGTGCTGCACGTTGAAGCCCGCTGTTGCCCCTTGCACTCTGCACGTCTGCACCCACGGCGACCTGAGTGCCTTGCCCGGGGCCTTTGGAAAAGACAGGTTCAGAGTCGTGCAGGTCTTGTAACATTCCAGACCACGCATGTAACATTCCAGACCACGCCTGTTGGCATCGCTGTCGATCTCCTCAGGAGGTCTCCGACATGGGGATGCACAGAGCTGGTGGTGACCAACACATCTCCCAGTGCCCGGTCTCACTGGAAAGCTCCCACATGGCCGTCAACAGCAAGTAGCAGTTGTTCCATGGTGACCGAGACGTCCGTCCGCACCCGAGTCTGCATGACCGCATGTCATCACGCTTTCCAGTGAAAATGAGGTTCTGTCAAAAAGCCTAACGTGCTAGATAGATTCAGCTCACATATTGAAGAGTCTCTTACAGGCGGGTGGGCTTTTTATGTAACAAGGTCCTGGAACCGTCACACTAGAAAGTCCCGCAACACCGTGGAGGTTTCTCACAGTTGGAGGGGCAGCGCTTTCTCAGAAACAAGGAAAGAGGTCCTTCTCACTGGGTTTTTGTGATGAAGTGATGGTGTCGTTTCCAGTGACTTTAGATTTTCTGAGCCAGCAATCCAAATTTCAGATAATACATTAAATTAAAAAAAGAAAACTGCAGTTGAGATGAACTCAGAGGAGTGGGGTGGGCTGAATGTGAAGCAGGAGCAAGGATACTCCCCCACGCGGGGAGGGGCAGGCCAGGGATGCGGTGGGGCGGTGGGGTACTGAGGGCGTCCTCTGTGTGCTGCTCTCCCTGGGAGGGCAGGGGTGGAAGGGGAAGGGTCTCGGCCTCCCGGGGACCGGTAGGCCCTGGCGGGTTATGAGTTTCTCTGTCCACACAGGGAGGCCGGAATCGGGATTGGAGTGGGGGTACGGTTCTTCGGGTAGGTCGTTCCCATGCGGCAGAGACTCGGTTGTCTGCGTTCCTCGTGCAGCGGCCAGAGGGACAGCCCCGACCCCCTCGCACTCTGTTGTGGTCGCTCCACTCCTGCCACACAGCCCTGGGGGCCCCCACACCCCGCAACAGGGGGCTTCCAGCACTGCTGGGACAGCTGGCCACTGCACGTGTCGCGCCCGCCCTCTTGCAGCAGAAGCTGACGCTCTGGTCTCCATGGGCCCTTTCTGTTCTTTTCTCCCCCGGGGTTTGTCTTTCCCTCTCAGTGGGAGTCTACTGTTTTCCTGAACATTTCTGTGATGTGTGACAGCCGTCACAGTCAGCCATCACAGGTGCAGCTCAGTGAGTGCCCCCAGCCATGCAGTGCACACACCTGGGTAAACCAGTGCCCAGCTGACGGAGCCACGTGACTAGGACCCCGAAACGCCCTCGTGCCCCTGCGGTCACAGCGCCTCTGCTCCTGTTTCTGAGGGCGACAGCTCTCCTGGCCTGTTCCCAACCTGGTGCAGTATGCACTGGTGCCGCCTCATCCAGACTCTGCTGTCCAGAACTGAGGTTCCACAGACTGAATCCTGGCATCCGTTTGCTCTCTCTGAGGGGTCTCATTTGCAGCCCCTGCTCCAGTCACCCAAGTGCTGCCTGCTCCCACCTGTGTGTGTGCTGCAGGGCCCAACTGGTGTCCGAGTGCCGCGCTGTCCTTACCGGCTGCTGTGGCCCGCCACAGACATCTGCAGCTGGACTCAACAACCTTCGTCTCCAGCCCTTGGCCTTTCCTAGTGTTTCTGAGCTTCGTGAATGGCTCCGCTCTACCCTGTTATGTAAACAGAACACCTGAGAGTCCTCCTCGGCCCTTTGTGCAGTTCGGCACTGGGTGGGATCCGTCTTTCTCTCTGACTGAGGCCCACACCCTGCTTCAGTGCAGATCCCTGTCCCTCCAGCCCAGACGCGGCGGTGGCAATCCCCTACCGTGCTTGCCCCAGGACGCTTCCCCTCCACCCACCCCTCGGCTCCTCGCCAACCAGTTTTCATGTAAACGTGCAAATGTTCCCACTTTAACACAAGTAAGAACTAACCACCTCAGTGGCTGTCCACCGCTCTGAGGATCCAGGCCACAACCCTTAATGTCGTCTGCCTCGGCGCCCCTTCTCGTATTGCGCAGTGCCCTCTGCCACTCGGGCCTCTCCTCCGCATGCCCACCTCGCCCTCTGACCGCAGGTCCTTTGTGTCCACCCTTCCCTCTGCAACGGTCTCCTTTTCACCTGCAGGGCCCTGCTGCACGTATCACTCCTGCCCCACCTGATCGGGGCAGGCCCCGCTCCCATCCCCTGTGGGTCCCCAGTGACATTCCTGCACGGACATCTGGGACAGATGCCTGCCCCAGCAAGACTGAATTCCGTGAGGGAGGGTGCCTGTGGGTTGGATGACCTGTGGTGAGGGGTCTTAGAGATGCGTTAAGTTCACCCATGCTCTGCGCTCCCTGCTGGTGGCAGCAGGGACAGGGAGACAAGTACGCAGAACGATGATTAGGCAGTTGGAGGAAGGCAAAGCGGGGGTGGGGGACCGGCTGGAGGCTGCTCTCAGGGAAGGAAGGCGGCCCCGGTGTGCAGAGGATGCCTACACTCGAGGATGGGGGAGTGGGGACAGGGGCCTGAGCCTGGGAGTCTGAGGTGCTGCAGAGAAACACGCTGGGCAAGTTTGAATATTAGAGGGCTAGAGTTGGCGGGGGGGTGGGGGGGGGACAAGAGCATTAGGAGGGGAGGTGGCATGGAGCCAGCGGCCAGCACCCACTCAGCCCGTGCGTGCCCAGGGCGCGTATGTTAAAGAGCTCAGGCTGGGAGGGAGGGGTGGGAATGAAGTCGAGAGCGTCAGGCCGCAGAGGCTGTGGGCAGTCTGCCCTTTCTCAGGCCTCATGCCTCACAGCCTGTCTGGGCTGGGACTGGAGCGGCTCTGCAGCAGTCTTCCTGTCCTCGGTGGTGACGGGCCAGGCCTGTGCCTCCGTGTGCTTGTGTTGCAGCCATAGCCTCTCGGGAAGCCCGGATGCAGCGCTGTGCTTTCTGCCTCGTGGCGGCAGGCTTGCTGTGTGGGTGCTGCTCTGGTGCTGAGGCCCCAGCTGCCGGTGCCTGTAGGGTCCCCTCTCGTGCTGAGTCAGCGTGAAGGGTCTTGGTTTCTCCCTGGCCTGTGCCAAGTGACCCAGTCCTGTCAGCTACCCGCCTCCAGCTCTGCCTCAAGCGGCTGGCGCTTTCCCCCACCCTGTCCCCGCTCTGGGGCCTGTGGGCGCTGCTGCCCTTAGGGCGCTCCTGCATCCTCCAGTGTCTGTCCTGAGAAGGTTGCACCCTTCCTCTTTGAGTTGCTGGTTTGCAGCCATAGGGTCATTTCCATGAGAAATTCGTGGAAAGCCGGTGCACCTTTCCCCCCAAAAATCATATTTTGTGGTCAGTTGTGTAAAAGAAGGTAATATACCAAAGGCATGTTCAAAGTCACAGTTAAGTTGTCTGTGCTTCGGAACCCACCTTCAGGCTCCTGTTCAGCCCAGCTCCCGAGTGCTGTCTCAGGGCAGAGGCCCCTTACCTCCAGGCTCTGTGGAGACTCAGGCTGCGGTCTTGGGGGAAAACCTATGTCTGCTGCCTTTTTCCTGACCTTTGCCCTTGCAGATAAGACCAGAGCGGCCCCTCCCCCTCAAGTGTGTCTGCTACCAGGAACACCAAGGCCACCATGGCAGGCTAGGGGCCACGTGCGTCTCCTGCAGCCTCTGGCCACTGTTGAGGGGCAGCATCACCTCCCGGTCCCAGTGGTTGGAGTCTGTGTCTCGGATGGGGAGCGCCTGGCCTGAGCAGCCCTCTGAGGGCGCGGGCCGTGACCTGGTTTCCTTGTGTTTGAGACTGGCCCTTGGATTCCCTCGCGTTTCAGCATCTTTGCTTATCCGCTCTGCCGGGAGGTGCAGTTCTGGTGTGCTCTGGCGTTCTTGAAGGTGGGTGAGGACAGGCTGCAGGAGGCGGCGGACTCTCTTTGGGAGGAGGTGGAGGTGGGGGTTTTGAGGCGGATGGGCTAAATCAAAGCTGTTTCCCTCTCCGGTCTGAGCCGGACTCGTGCTCTCCTGGCTGAGGTCTCCTAAATGCGGGGCGGCGCACAGTCGGCCGGGCTGCCGCTGAGGCATCGTGGGGAGGCTGAGCCTTGTCCCGGGCAGCACCAGGCGACCTCAGCTTGAAGTTCCCTCCTCCTGGGGGGACGAGGGTCTCGCATTCATCCAGGCTACCCCCTAGGGCTGTGGGCTGTGACACATCTCGAGGGAGAGGTCCTGGGAACATGGTGCGTTTGGGGTCTATGGTTGTGTCTGCTCCCTGGCTGTCCCCTCTCCTCTCCCTGGGCCGAAGCAGGGGTGGCTGACTCAGGGAAGTCTGCAATGTGAAGCCTTTCTCTCGTCTGTCCTGCTGTGCTGTGCTTGGTCACTTGGCAAATTTGCTGCAGTTTGCTTTGCCTTTTTCTTCTTCCTGCAGAATGTAACTTCCCTTCCTCCCCCACCACGCAGTGAGGCCTGTGGGCGCGTCTGGGCATGTTAGCTGGCTGGCAGGGGTGGTAGTGCCTCGTTCCCCTTCAGAGAACCTGGCGGACTTCCTATAGGACTGCAGCGGGGATTCCTCGTCGCTGAGTTTGGTTCTGAGTATCGCACCAAAAGCGCTAACTTTCTGAGCCGAGCCTGCCTCTCCTGAGACCGGTCTGGAGGAAGGCCTGACCCTCCGGCTTCGTTGCCCTGTGGGGGGTGTTGGGAGGCGCCTCAGTGGCGTCAGGCTGGCTGGCAAGGGAAGGAGGAGCCGGGTGCTGCCTGCTTCCTCTGTCCTCTACTCGTCCCAGCCCTGAAGCCATCACTGCTGTTGGTTCCCAGTGACGTGTGTGGTGCAGGCTTTCTCGCCTGCTCAGCATGGACTGGGGTGGTCGCAGACACTGGGCGCTTGTCTGTCTGTGGTTCTTCGGGCCCGGTCCTGGGGTCAGGTGTCACTGCAGGAGGGGCAGGAAAACTGTCTTCTCAGCATGGGCCAGTTTCACATCCTGAAAAATTTTCACCACGTGCAAAGGTGGTAGATTCCACACATCGTTTCCCCGTCACTGGACCAGTGTGGCCACATTGGTTTATCTGTATTTGTGTTTTCTTGAAGCATCATCAGACCCTCCCGAGATACGTGGTTTCCTTCCTACAAGCGTCAGCGTGTGCCTCTGAAAACACAGACGTCAGTGTACAACCTGCGGAGGTACCGCCACACCTGACGGGGCAGTGCTCTGTGTGCCCTTGACTCCAGGCCCTGTCGGGGTTCCTTAGTCGTCTCTTTCAAAGCGGCTGGCTTGCCCTAGCGGGACTCCACAACGAGGCCTCCTTTACCTTTGCTTGTGGTGTCTCTCTCTCTCTTTCATTGAGGCACTCCCCATGTCATTCACTGGTTGCAAGGCAGGCCTCCTCTGGGCGGCTTGCGTTTGGCTGTGGTTCTGCTTGTGTCCTGGTAACCCCTCTGTCCTCCTGGCTCCTTCAGATGGAAGCGAGCTTTGGAAGCCTGGTTAGGTTCCGGCAGTCTTCGGTAGGGGTATCTGTCTCAAGGGGACGCCCTGTCCTTCCTGTTGCACCGACCGGCAGGCAGCAGAGTCAGGCTGTCCCTCTTCGAGGTGTCCTCAGGTGGACCCGGGGGCCCCGGTGGTGGTGGCCCCTCCATTCCAGGTGAAGTCCGGTCAGCCTGGCACCTGTTCCGCCCATTGCTTATCCTGGCCTGGCTCGGGAGCTACACGAGGGTTTCGTTCACTAGCTGGGTGGCTGTAATATCTTGAGAGACAGGATGAATGTTTAGTTCTTTCCTTTTAATTGCCAATTTTCAACAAAGGTAGAAAGTTGGTGTCCTAGTTACTTCCTGCTTGCCCAGTTCCTTGAGTCCCTCTGTCTCTCTGCCTCTGCCTGTCCCTCTGTCCACTCCCGCCCACCCCCAGCCCTGGTGATGGCGATCTCACGGGGTTTGTAGATCTGACGTGTTTCAGTACATTGCAGTCACCGTGCCTTCTGGTGCTCAGTTGTCCCGTTTTTGGATAATGGGAGCCTCTTTAGAAGTGGGTTCCTCCGGTAGGGCTCTGGCACGCTGGCATAACCAGAGGTCCCGACTCACTTTATGCAGTGCTGCTCCACCTGGAAGCCAGCTGTCCACAGGGGTCCCCTCCACGTGGTGGGGGGAGGGGCCGTTGCCAGCTGTCATCCCTGAGTCCTGGCCTTGTCGGTAGACAGACCTAGAACAAAGACGCAAATTCAGGCTGACACTTGTAAATGTAGGACTATGGTGCGGCCTCGTTTTCTCAGACTGAATCTTGGTTCCTAACACAGTTCAGCGTGAGCGCCTGTTGGCTCTCCTGCTGTGTGAAGACGCCACTGTTACTGCAGCTGGCAGTTAAACTATCAACAGAAGTTTGACTTCTTTGGAGCTTCATTTATCAACAGAGTCTGTCCTGAGGAGGTACATTTTACTCTAAAATTTTAGGGGCTGTTTTTCTTTTTAGTTTAATTTTATTGTTTGAATATTTAAACATTTACACGTTTCCAGAGTCAAAATGGCCTAACAAGGTGCACTCAGAGAAGTTTTATTTTAACTCCATCCTTTTTTCTTCCTCTTTCTCTGCCATAAAGAACCACTTAAATTAGATTTGTATTAGCCTTTTCCGTGCTTATTTTTATACATCATGTAAACAATATGTACGTATATAAATACATTCATGTTTCCTTCCTTTTTTGCACAAAAGGTAGCACAGTTTATATACTACTCTGGGCCTTGCTTTTTCCTGAGCAGCGTGAAGGACCTGGGCTCACCTCAGCTCTGTGCATAACGCCCCCACTCCCGCTGTGAAGTGCCCCCGGGACCTAGGCTGCCCGCAGCTCTGCTGCGACAGGCACCGCCTCGCGGGCGAGCCGGGGCCTCAGCTGCTCCCTTGGTTTGCCGGTGCGCCTTGGGGTCGCTCTGCAGAAGTGCAGTAAGCAGGTCGAAGGAGAGGCGTGTGTGCTGCTTCCAGACACTGCTGCGTTTTTGCTGATGTTTGGTTGTGCAGTTGGGTTTTATTATCCTGATGCTTCCACCTAGAAACGATTTGATTGATTTTGCTCTTTTAATGTTGACGAAATCTCAATGACCAATGTACCCCATCTTCGTATGGGGCATATTATTGAGAGTGTTGTTGTAAGACCTGTAACTTTTATTTATTAATTGAAGTACCACTTACTGAGATGGAGCATAGGAGGTGAAACGGTCGCAAAGGCATGTTCCTAAATCTCAAAAGGGTTCAGGTTGAATATCCGGGTATACCTTCTTCTCTTTGCTCCTCGCTCCATTTGTCGGGCACTTTATCCTGTGTTGGCTGTCAGAAGACCAGCAGTGAGGCGAGGGGAGGCATTTGTGTCTGCTGTCCCAGGCGGCAGGCAGCAAGTTCTGTCTGGGGGCAGGGCAGGCGTCAGAGAGGCCTGCAGGGACACCTTCCACAGGGAGTGACGCAGCGCCTCCCGTCACCGACTGTGACAGGGAGCGACACGGAGCTCCTCCCGCGTGGCGTGTCTGTCCTGGCACAGGGGACTGATCAAAGCCCAGGGGCAAGAAGATAATTACCAGTTCTGTGTGTTTTGAAGGAATCTAAGAGACGTAGGGTCTTGGCCAGGAGCCTTCCTTCACTAGGTGGGGGCGGGCAGCTGGCACCCCAGCCACGGGCAGTGGGGAAGAGCCTGTGCAGAGGCCCCGCGGCAGGTGCCAGCGCGGGGTCCTGAGGAACTGAGCCAGGAGGCCAAACGAGGTGGGGGACCACTGAGGACAGCAGGCAAGGGAGTGCCCTTTGACCCCAGTGGGCCACGTGTTGATCCTTCCTGCAGACAGGAAGGCTTTCGCTCCAGAAGCAGCCACACTGTCCCTCCTGAACTCAAAGCGGAGGCAGTTTTCCCTCCTGGGCCTTTGTGTCGGGCGGCTGCTTCCCGGACTCACTGCAGGTCTTCCGAGGTGGCTTTCTCTCTCAGCAGTGCTCCTCGGTAGTGCCCGGGCAGTGGCAGTAAGTGGTTGTGTTGGGTTTACGCTTGGGCTGTGGGCAGGAGCATGATATCTGCACGTTCTCTTCTTCAGACCTGCACATCCAAGGACACCTCTCTCTGGAAGATACGAGCTTCTTTCTCAAGATCAGAAAAGGTGTGTGTCTGCTACCCCAGTTATGTGAAATCAGTAGCAATTTTCTGGACAAAAAGGTCTTTTCAGTGTTTATTTCTGTTCCTGTTCCAGGAGCCTGGAGCGCTGCTTCCGCAGGGCACCCTCCGCAGGAAGGAGCCATACGCCTGGGGCCGTGGAGCTCACTTCCTGGGCCGGCTCCTGTCTGACGTGTTGGAGGCGGAATGTCATCCTGACTCTTCAAGAGGAGCCTTCAGGGGACCGAGACCAGCACACAGTGTCTCATCCTCTACTGCAAAGGGCACTGCAAGGGACACTGTGCGGTCCCTTCTCTGCAAGTGAGAAGGACGAGGCCGCTCCACAAGAGGAAGGTTCCAAGGGCTTAAAAACGCAAAGGTTTGCCCTTCAAGAGCCCCTTGGAATGTTGACAACTCAGGACCTAAAAGAAAGTTCTGTGTTAATGAGTTCCAGGATTCATGTGGAAGTGAATGCCACTTTATAGTCGATAGCAGCACTGAGTGAGGAGCACTATGCAGGAAGAAACCTTCCATAGAAAGACAGGCAGGGAGAAGCTCAGGCCAGCCGCGAACCTCCAAGAGAGGGCAAGCCTGAGATAGGCTGCTGGCATGGCCGCCTGAGAGACTCGATGCTGCAGTTGCCCTGTACCTGTCGTGGTCGTAAGCAGCTTCTCCTCTAAGTCACGGTACCAAATAGGAAAAATGATCTACAAGTGCCCCATGTGTAGGGAGTTTTTCTCTGAGAGAGCAGACCTTTTCATACATCAGAAAATCCACACAGCTGAGAAGCCCCATAAGTGTGACAAGTGTGACAAGGGTTTCTTTCATATATCAGAACTTCACATCCATTGGCGAGACCACACAGGAGAGAAGGTCTACAAATGTGATGATTGCGGTAAGGATTTTAGCACCACAACCAAACTTAACAGACATAAGAAAATCCACACAGTAGAAAAGCCCTATAAATGCTATGAGTGTGGCAAAGCCTTCAATTGGAGCTCACACCTTCAAATTCACATGAGAGTTCACACAGGTGAGAAACCCTATGTCTGTAGCGAGTGCGGGAGGGGCTTTAGTAATAGTTCAAACCTCTGCATGCATCAGAGAGTCCACACGGGAGAGAAACCCTTCAAGTGCGAAGAGTGCGGGAAGGCCTTCAGGCACACTTCCAGCCTCTGCATGCACCAGCGAGTGCACACCGGGGAGAAGCCCTATAAATGTTACGAGTGTGGGAAGGCCTTCAGCCAGAGCTCGAGCCTCTGCATCCACCAGCGCGTGCACACCGGGGAGAAGCCCTATCGATGCTGTGGGTGCGGGAAGGCCTTCAGCCAGAGCTCCAGCCTGTGCATCCACCAGCGAGTGCACACTGGGGAGAAGCCTTTTAAATGCGACGAGTGCGGGAAGGCCTTCAGCCAGAGCACCAGCCTCTGCATCCACCAGAGAGTACACACAAAGGAGAGGAACCACCTCAAAATATCAGTTATGTAAGGCGTTTTGATAAGAGTTAAAAATCTTAAAACCCATAAGTGCCACTAGGAAGGAAACCCTGTAAATACCTGCATTGACCCAAGAAATTTTTTCAGCAAGCCCCAGCAGAACATTCTTTTCAAAGAGGTATGTGTGAGGCTGACTTCTTTGATTCTTGCCAAGTGCGTCGCACCACTTGACCTTGAATCTGGAATCCCTCCGCTGCCTGCCTGAGACGGGCTGTGGGTCCCAGTGTAACTAACATCCACAGCCGTGTGGGTGTGTGTCTCCTGGGATTCCCGCTGACACCTCAGCCGTTGCACACTGCACAGGGAACCATGGGCAAGGCCCAGCCTCCTGCGTCACCCTCACCCAGCAGGCACCCCAGGGACTCTCCCTCGGGAGCTCACAGCCCCCTCTCTCGATTCAAGCATATCCATTAACGCATTCAAAATGGACAGCTCCCACCAGGACAGTGCTCTGGCATTTCTGAGGCTCCACTCGATTCGGCCCCTACTGAGGTCCCATTATTTCTGAACCCTCTTTGCCCTGTATATCCTTGAAGTCCCCATAAAGACCCTTCCTAGATGGCATTGAATTCCATTTAGAGTTCAGGTTATAATTTCCATTGGCCTGTTGGAGGAATTGTTGGCAGGCATACATGCCCTTGAACCTTTTTTTTTAATTTCATGGATTCTGCTAATCACTGCATCTCTGTTAGACTTACTTTTCTAGTGGGTATGTCACATTTTTAACTTGAATTTTTTTTTTAAATAGCTCAATGTAAATAGGGAGGAAGAAGCAAGCAAGGTTAGAGCTTTTCTCCATCCAGAATCGCCCTCTTGGGCCCCTTTTGTAATGCGGAGCTCCCGCAGAGCTAGAAGTGGGTGGTAGAGGGGCCTGCTATGTTTAGTCTCCGGTTCTGGGATGTTGGGCGGTAACAGATTGGAGTCCTCGGTAACCCCGTCGTTGAGGATTATGTATCGGTTCTTTTTTAGGCATGAATGTCTGTGCTAATTATCCTTTTCTTTCTTCATTCATTCAACGAGTATTTATTGAACACCTCCTCTGTGCCAGGCACTGTGCTGGGTACTGGGGACACCACTGAGTAAGACAGTCAAGGGCCCTGCTCGCGGAGTTTACTTCTGGTGGAAGAGACAGGCGATGCGCAAGTACACAGATAAATAATGTAGTTTGAGATAGTGATTAAGTGCTATGAAGAAAATAAACTAGGGCGATGATTTAGAGGGGTGGGGTGGGGTGGGGGTGGGGCATCCGTAGGTAGTGGTCAGGCCAGGCCTTGCTGAGGTCAGTGGGCCTGCTGGGGGTTTGTGGAGCGGGCAGGCGGCAGGCGCTGGGGCGCAGGCACTGAGCTGCCCAGGGCCTGACAGTTCTAGGCCTTTTTTTTTTTTTTTGCTAGATTAATATTAAAAACTCATGTGGAGGAACTCAAGGAATGTTTAGAAGACCAAAAGTCCCCAATGACAAGAACAAAAAGCAACTAATTTTTAACCTTGTTTCTCTTCCTGTTTTCATTGATTTCCCACATGTAGTCCTTTTGCTCAGGAAGTCTTGGGGACGTTGCGGATCTTTTAGGCTCTGAAACGGGTGACCATGTCCGTGATGTCTGCCAGCTGTCACAGAGGCTGGACAGTGAGCCGCCCAGAGTAGTCATGGGGACACTGAAACGAAGCTGCGTTTCTCACGTTTGGATTCTCTCTCTGACTGGAAGGGGTTTGTGTAATGCAACCCGTGGTGTGTGAAGGAGATTCAAAAGGAGCACATGGTCTCGTGGGCAGGCCGTGAAATGAGGTGGGGCCTCAGGTCCGTGGATCACTGTCTGGCTTTGACTCCAGACATGGTGCGCTCGCCCCACTGGAGGCCCTTCCTGCTCACGCCCTCCGCCTGTCCGAAAGAGGGCCGGCCCGGTGCCGGCAGAGCCCCTTCCAGGCCCGGGCTGCGACCACCACTCACTGTCGCATCTCGTCACGCATGCCGCGGTAGCGGGGAGCCTAGACCTAGTCGGTAGTGAGCCAGAGTATCATCGGTAGAATTTTAGTTTTAGGAGAAATTGGTTTGATTTCTAGCTTTACTACATAGGTATGTGAGCTTGGGCAAATCACGTAACCTTTGAGTCTAGTTTTCTCACAAAATGAGGATATTAGGCTGAATGATTTCCAAGTTTCCGGCTAGTCCTAGAGGTCTATATTTCTACATAGTTGAATTATTTTATCATGCTGTTGCTGGGGAATATGACTAACACTTTGGAAGCTACTAATTTTATGTCGAGCTTTAAATTCCATAATTGTTATCTTCAGAAAATATTATTTGACCTACAGTACGTCCAAATCAATTTAATAAAATCACTTTATAACAGGGTTCTGTGCCTGACGTGTTGTGTGTGTGGTGGGGGGTTGGCTTGTTCCTTGCGTCAGGGGTGACCATGTGACTTACTGTCGGGCTGGACACCTGAGAGTGAAGGGGTGGCGGTGCTGTGAACTCCTGAGTGAGGACGACAAGCAGAAACAAGCTGTCCCAGCAAACGGGTCCTAACCCCGCCAGAAACAAATGGCTACGTTGCCTCAGGAATAATCCAGAGAGGAGTTGGTGATGTGAGCCCGGAGGGAGAGCACGCCCTCCTGGGGACAGCCCCTGCTGGGCGGCTGCACAGCGGGGTGCTGGCCGAAGGCCCCCGCACAGTCTACCCTTTAAGAAAAAGTGACAATTGAATGATTTCCCAGTGCTGTCGGTGAGTTTCTGTCACCAAGGGACCCATTTCAGCTTTTTGTACTGTCTGGCTTGTGTCCTAGACTTTGGTTCGACTCTGTAAGCCCCAATCTGGTCCCTGCTGCCTGACCTCCTGTTGCTGGGGCGACATGGTGGGCTCAGGCTGGTGCTCTGGGGCCAGTGCTTCAGGCAGCGGAGGCTGCAGGCCTCTGCTGGCTCAGGGGGCATGTCTGGGTGTGTGTGGGTCGGGAGGAGTGGCCACACGGGCTCAGATGTCACCGTTGAGCCATCCCTGGTGGCCAGAGTGAGTATGAGAGAGACTTGGAGGCCAGCCTCCAGCGCCTGATGGGAGAGCTGGTGGACGTCCTGGACAGTGTCTCTGGTGTGATAGGAGCTTGGGCACGAGGCTTTCCAAGGGCCCCTCCCAACTCTTGGTTCTGATACTGTAAAAAATTTTAAATTGTTAAGCACTTTTTCTTCATAATAACTCACTGCTATTCTCAGGCATTTCTCAAGGTGAATGGAAAGCAGATGTCAGAAACAGTGGTCAAATGAAACCCCGGGGAAGAGATGAGGGCGAGGCCGCTAGTCCTGGGCAGGCGCTGGGACCTCAGGAATAGGGGTAGCAGAGACACCGAGGACCGGAAGTGGGAGGTAATGCTGCACTGTGTGGCCTCACGCAGTGGCAGGATGTCTCTGAACCTCGGCTTCCTCGTCTATGAAATGGGCCTTGGAAATGCCTGGCTCAGGAGATGGTTGGGAGAACGCAACAGAAGAGGCATGTATGAAGTGCCTACTTGTAGTCATACAGCATAAAAAATACCGCTAATCCCTGTTGCCTGTTCAGGAAGATGAGTCATGGGATTTGGAGTTCTTTCTGTCCTCCCGACCACCGTAATGGGCCAGGGCATCTGAGTTTGGTGGCAGGACTGGAGATGGCTAAATTGCTCCCCAGTGTCCGAGAGAGAAGACCTGGAACCCCCAGGATAGGCGGGACAGGAAGACACAGTGAAGTGGGGAGGGGAGTCGGAGGGAGGGGCCCGGGAGGGTAGGACAGCGTGAACGCACGCGTTTTCCCATCCAAATGCGGGAGTCCCCACGCCTTCCCCTAACGTCTTAGGGTGCTTGGCCTGAGTGGGACTCTTCTGGAAAGTCGTGGGCGGACCAATGGGGTGCTGGGGCCAACCTGAGGTGGGGCAGGGGTATCACATGAAACAGAGGCAGGTGCCACAGAAGGGGCTGTGAGACCGTGAGCTCGGAAGTCTCTGGGAAAGCCTCGGGGCCCTGGGTACCACTCCTGGTGTCTATAGGGTAGAATAACTGCAAGATCACAAGTAAATTAAAACTTTTTTTGAATCATTGCTGTATTATACTTAAAATTTTTAAGAGGCACAAAAGCAAATGCGAAGATCCCGGGCCTTGGGTTGGGGACACGTCTGCAAGGACTTGGCATAGACCTGAATGGCCGGTGACTGTCATACCAAAGTGCTTTTATTGCTCAGATTTAGTCATTTGCTAATAAGACACGTTTTCAGAGTCAAGTAACAGCATGCACAGATTGCTCCTGCTGATTTTCAGGGGGATTTATACATTTTACAGGCTCTGTTTCGTGTGTACCCTGCCCCTTACGCCGCCTGAAAACTGCTGCTGGGAGTGTGTCCCCCAGAGACGCCCCCGCCCTGTACCACCCCTGTCCCCCTGCCCAGGTCTGCCCTGCCTGGCGAATTTTGGTGAGAATGTTGTGTTTGGGGAGTTTTAAACCCAGGACCCATAGATGGGTACCAGAGAGGTCTAGAACCTTCTTTGTGTGCAGGATTTCATGTGTATGTGGGTACATGCATTTTTCTGGGAAGGAGGGCTTTTGTTAAATTTGTGACTCTAACAGACAAAGAATGCTAGTTGAGGAAAAGCCTCGGATTGAGCCACGTAATTCTTCCCTGAGCAGGGACCTCGGGCCCCTGGAGCAGATAGCAAATGCTGGTCGTGGTGAGCGGGAGGAGACCCACCGTGCCCGGCTGGGAAGAGGCAAAGGCCATTGGCAGGAAATGGAAGATGCAGCTGTGTGTGTGCGTGGGTACGCGGGGCTCAAGCAACGCACCGTGGTATAATGTCATGCGCTCTCAGGAGACGTGTGTGAACAGGGCTTGAATGTCTGTGGTGAGAGCAGCAGGGAGTCAGAGGGCCCACTCGGGGGCGGGAAGAGCGTTCCACAGGAACGGAGAAGGCTGGCAATGCGGGTGAGTCTCCTGGTTGCGGTGGAGGCGATCCCTGCTGTGATCCTGGCCCCAGTGCAGGCTGTTTTAGAGTCTCCAGTAGGCCTATTCATGGCACTCGGCGCTGTGGTCTTCTGCATCTCACGTCTGTGTCCCACGTCACTTGCCTGGAGTCCAAAGTCAAGGTCTTACCTCTTCGTGGATGTGTGCATCTCTGTAATTGTCCTAATGAAGCCAGCAGTTGGGCGTGGGTCCGACTTTCAGCCCCTGATCCCCAGGGATGTTGGAGTGCAGCGCCCTCGTGGTCACCGTTTTCTGATCAGTGTTCATTTGTCGTCGCTTTTAGGTCTTGTACCCAAGAATTATTTAGAAGAGTTGATTTAATTTTTAAATGTCACATGATCTCTTTTCCATGAATCGCTGTGCAGTTACTGCTTTGAAGCACTGAAACACACACACACACACATACACAAATGAAGCAAATGAGGGGTCTCTCCCTGGCAAAAGGTGGCGAAGGGACCCCGTCCCCCCGGAAAGCCCAGATCACATGTCATAATAGATTTCAAAAATGATTAAAAATTAGAATAGAAAAATAAGGTTCTCTCTCTTTCCCACCTGAGTTGGTAGACTGAAATTCATACCTTCTACACTGGCTTATGTGATAGTGAGTTAAGGAGAAATTTGGTGGCCTTTTTTTTAAATTCAACTGTGGACAAGTCAACTTAAAAAAATAAACATGAGGCAGTAGCTCTGGAAGCCCAGCGGTCCCCTCTGATCCTCTCTGCCCGTGAGCTCTGGGCTGCTTCCCAGGGAGGGCGCAGCCTCAGGAGTGGGGGCTGTGTGTTTTGACTTTTATAAACTCTGCTGCCTTGCGTTTTGTTTTCTGAAACCCACAGACTCGGGTGGCGTGTGTATTTGCGTGTCTCCCACAGGTGTGTGCCTTTCAAAGTTGTGAATCAAGCTAACAAAGGGCCAATAAAACACGTTCTGCCTTCTGGGGAGGTTGCTGCACCTGGGCGCTGGGACTCCTCAGTCCCCTGCTGGTCACAGTGCTGCAGGAGGGCGGACCCGCTTAGCCCGTGGTCTAGGTGCTGGCCATCCCCCACAGCCCCCCACCATGCCCCCTCTGTGGGTCCTCAGGCGGGGGTGTCCGTGGCAGCAGCCCGCTCTGAAGAGGGGGCCCCAGAAGAGAAGCCTCATGCAGCCCCCGGAGCAGGCCGGGGCTGCTGGGAAGGGACCCTCCAGGATGCGGCTACTTGGAGCCTAGAGCAGGGCCAGGGCTCCAGGTTGACTCCTCCCTGAGGAGTCAACCTGGAGGCTCCTGAGAGTGGGGACCCTGAGAGTGGGGACCCTGTTGTCCAGGCCCAAGGGCAGCGCAGACTGACCTTGCTCCTTCAAGGTTTTGTTAGCAAAGGTATCGGGCAAGGCCAGCCCAACAGGAATGAACACACAGATGCTCCAGTCTGCGGTTGCCTGTCCAGGGCGCGAGCCTGTCAGTATTCCCAGCCCTTTCCCGACGTCCTCAGCGTCCTGGCTTCACATTGGCCATTGTGTTTGACTCTCCAGGTTGCGGGGCAGGAAGACGTGTGAGTAAATCTTTCTCCAGTGGAAGTGTTTCAGTCTCAGCAAAAGTGCTAAGCAAGATCCTTAGAGACCCTTGGGCTGCAAGATGCCTGCGAGATACAGATCTTTGTCAGCCTCATGGCACAACGCAGGATGTCGTGGGAGGCCTGAGAGGCCCTGGTCAGGGACCCCGGGGCAACAGCACATGCTCCTCAGCAGCACTTGAGCATTGACCCAGGGCTCTTCCTCTTCTTATGCTCTTAAAGAAAATGCACAGAAAGGCCCCTCAACTTCCCCAGTGTGTCTGGTCATCGGCTCTGATTTGAATATTCAATTTTAATACACGGACCAAGGGCGCAAAGCAATGGCCTTCATGATCTTCAGGAGTTTGGAATCACACAATAGATACGCTGCTTTAGAATTCGTTATCACTTATTTGCCTTCAGGATTCAGTTTTTTTTTGGTTTGTTTTATGTAGCAGGTTAATTTATCATGAATTTAGTATAACAACAGTCTATTGAGAATTAAACAGAGTGAAAGAATTCTTTTCCTTTCCCTCTTCTGCATAGCCAGGACTTTGTTCCTTTGTCCTCACCCTCAAGGAGTCTAGCTTCTTCTGTTTTTTTAAAATTATTTTATTGTTGTTCAATTACAGTTGTCCGCATTTACCCTCCCCCCACCCCACCCCAGGCAAACCCACCTCCCTCCCTTGCTTGCCCCCTCCCCCTTGGTTTTGTCCATGTGTCCTTTATAGCAGTTCCTGAATACCCTTGTCCCCCTTCTCCCCTTCCCCCTCCCCTCTGGTTACTGCCAGAATGTTCTAAACTTCCTTGTCTCTGGTTCTGTTTTGTTTCTCTGGTTGTATTTTGCTTGCTTACCTCACAAGCTTCTTGGCTGTGACTGATCTGAATTCCTCGGTAGCTGATCTGGCCTTGGTTCCTTCGCTCCTGAGTCCTCATACGAAACTTTTTAACATTTATTTCATAAAGTAGAGGCTGCGTGATGATGTACTCCCTGAACTTGACCTTATCTGAGAAGCACTTTATCTGCCCTTCCATTCTAAATGAAAGTTTTGCTGGATAGATTATTCTTGGTTGTAGGCCCTTGCTCTTCATGATTTGAAATATCTCTCTCCAGCCCCTTCTTGCTTGGAAGGTCTCCTTTGAGAAATCCGCTGACAGTCTTATGGGTATTCCTTTGTAGGTAACTGTCTCCTTTTCTCTTGCTGCTTGTAAGATTCTTTCCTTATTCTTGACCTTGGGTAATGTAATTATGATGTGCCTTGGTGTGTTCCTCTTTGGGTCCCGCTTCTTTGGGGTTCTCTGAGCTTCTTAGATTTCCAGGAAGCCTATTTCCTTTGCCAGATCTGGGAAGTTCTCCTTCATTATCTGTTCAAAAATACGTTCAATTTCCTGGTCTTCCTCTTGTCCTTCTGGCAGCCCTATGATCCGGATATTGGGTCGTTTACAAATGTCTCTGAGGTTCCTGAGACCCTCCTCATTTTTTTGAATTCTTGTTTCTTCCTTCTGGTCCACCCCATTGGTTTGAGATCCAACTTCCTTTTTTTCCCTGTTGGTTCCCTGTAAATCTTCCTCCATTATCCTTATCGTAT